>AP028436.1:22924524-23111749 GCA_036509395.1 Antheraea yamamai | reverse complement strand
ACACAATTTTTAATTTCTATTTTTTTATGATACAACATACAAAAATACATACAATCCTCAATTTTCACCCTTCTACGATCAACCCTTATTTTTTAATAGCCATTTTAGTATGGCAAAACAACGTTTGCCGGGTCAGCTAGTCTTATATATAAAATTCTCATGTCACAATGTTAGTTACCGTACTTCTCTGAAACGGTTTGACCGATTTTTATGAAATTTTATATGCATATTCAGTAGATCTGAGAATCGGCTACTATCTATTTTTTATACCCCTAAATGATAAGGGTTGTCCACCCCTAAAATTTATTTTTTATTTTTTAGACTTTTTTTTTTAATTTTATTTTGTTATAATGAGGCATTAAAAATACATACAACCCTAAATTTTCACTCTTCTAACACCAACCCCTATTTTTTAATAGTCATTTTAGTAATTAATCATTTTTCATCCCACTCTATAACTGATCCATTATTACTTGATAAGTTATCCCAGAGAAAGAGCTAATTAAAACCAAGTCGTCGTCTTTTCGTGACTGTTTTTTCTGGATCAACATTCATTTGCCAGAATATACCGGTGTCACATCCAAGTAAACAGCACGAAGTAGGGATGAGACCGTCGCGGGTCTCCTGTTTCTCTCACACAATAAGCCTTCTCTCACTTCCTTCACAGTTTTCGGCCATTAATTTTGTGTATGCATCAAGCGTAGTAGTAACGTTTAACTCTTATATTAACTATATTTTCAAGTAAATTTATTATTATTTGCTGGACTATAATTATTGATTCCTGTTTTATCAATATTCTATCTATATCTTCTATCTTATATATTCTATCTTCTTATTCTTTCTATATTCTATATTCTTTCTTCTATTATATCTTCTATCTTATAGTATTATATGTTATAGATCTATACTACAATAAAACTGTAGCAAGGCCAAATCTGTGCATTAAATATTTTTGGAAAATTTTGATCGGGGTAGACTTTGTTATCGATATAGAAGCCAAAAATAATCTTTTTACAATTTTTGTCTATCTGTCTGTCTGTCTGTCTTTCTATCAATGTGAACACGCATCACGCTGAAAGTACTGAACCGATTTTAACGAAACTTGACATAGTAATAACTAATATTACAAGGTTACATTTAGGATACTTTTGTCCCATAAAACGCAAGGGGTTCTCCAGGATAACGAAAGACAAATTATTGTAGTTAATGTAACTAGACTTTTTTGCGACACCTTAGTACGAGAGCCAGCAACGTTGGAAGAACGAGAATTTTAGAAAAGCTGGTTCTTTAATATGAAGATATATTATGTCCTTCCAAACAGGATTCAGGATACCTGGTAGCCGGTTAACGTTGTGTTTTTTAATGCGTATCACACCTTTACAGGTCAAAATTTTTATTTATAAATAATTTTAGGAAAAAACTTTTTCGGTAACTTTTTAACGCCATTAAAAACATGAATTTATCACTGCCAGACAATTTTGTTATTGACAATAATGTGCCCGTTGATATTCTTTATAAATAAAATAATTCATTTCAAACCATTTTATTTTTTCCATTGCAAAGAACATATTTTATTTTATTAAGCATTATGACATTGAGATTTCACCGTAAATAACCGTCTATAACGGGCGCTTCCATAATTATCGCTATCTTTATCATACATAAAATGGGGTAAACATAGCAATGCAGTTGGAAAATCTAGCTCTAAGTTTCTAAACGTTTTCAAAACATTAGCCGGTTCTAATTGGGGTGTTCATCCATAACATTTAGTTCGTTTATACTTCAATATTATACGCAGTCGAATTAACTATGCGAGCTTTCTTTATGATAATAGTGCTCAGGTTAACCTCTATAAACTTGAAAAAGTCCAAAACTAGGCCATGAGAATTATCGGGAGTTTCATTAAAAGTACTCTAATCCATGTTATGGAAAGCGAATTGAGCATATGTCCGTTACATCTTAGGAGACAACATTTAGCTGGCAAAGTTCTATTTAAATTTAAGTCATTCGAAAAAAAACACCTCTTTCCAATCACTCTATTGGCGTAACAGAAAAAATCATCTTTAGTTTCTATTTTTTCTCGATATAAAAATACTCCAATTCAAACAAGTATAAAACATGAAATGTTCACTTTACACTCCTGGGTCGATAACATTGATTTGCACAATATAATTAAAATAAATGTAGATGGTATTTGGAAGCCAAAGCGTCAATATGATATTCTTAAAATAAAATATATTTGTCTTCAATATATAAATAAATATTATTAAAATTTTGTTAAAATATACACTGACGGATCTAAAGCTGGTAATTATTTAGGTGCCGCACTTTCTGAGTCAAATTCCAAAACTTTTATGAAATTTCAAATTGATGAAAATATTTCAATTATGCACACTGAATTGATAGCAATTGCAGAGGCCTTATCATTTGAACAATCTACTGAGTTCATTAAGATTGTCATTTTATCCGACTCAAAAAGTGCTCTTTAACACGTAGCTCGATGTATCTCGACTTTTCGAGGAATACCGATAGCCTACACTATTTTGAAGCAATTACTAGATTTCAAAGCAAAGAGCAAAGTAATTGTTTTACAATGGATCCCTTCTCATATAGGTATAACTGGGAATGAAAGAGCTGATATTTTAGCTAGAGAAGGATCCTCCGAAGGTGCTCCTATTAATATTTTACCAACTTACTTGGATGTATGCTCAGTATTTAAAAATAGCTGTTACTCGCATTGGAAGGAATACTTTGATGAGCGTTCTAAAACAAAAGGAATATGGTACAGAACGATTCAGCCACATCCCTTAAGGTCCCATGGATTGATGACAGTACGATTTGCCGACGGGAAGCAATCACAGGAATGAGATTATGCTCAGGACACATCCCATGTAAAAAGTTCGCCTACCTGATGCGTAAAGTACCATCACCACTCTGCCAGAGTTGTGAGCTCATCGATGATGTGCACCACATCCTGGCAGAATGTGTTCGAAGCGAAGATATTAAATCTCGGCTTAATGCTTTTGGTTCGTTCCACACTGGTTTGTACAATTCGTTATTGTCTGACCCCATTTCGAAAGATGCTAAAGAATTGTACAAAATTAATATAAGCTATTGTTAAGTTTATTGTCATTGTTATATAGTTGTATGTCACTTAGGTGATATAGTCGCGCAGGCGACTAAGTGTTCATTAAAATAATAATAATATTATTAAAATTACAGCTATCTTAACATGGTTTGAACATACTTATTTTATTTACAAAAAAATAGCATCGGGCACATTATTGTTAATAACAAAAATGTCTGGCAATAATAATTTGATGTTTTAGTAGCGTTTCAAAGTTAGTAATAAACAAAACATTCAAAAATTATATAAAAATCAATATTTTTGCCTGTAAAGGTGCGATATCTATACTAATCTTATAAAGAGGTAAAGCTTGTGAGTTTGTGGGTTTGTGAGTTTGTGACGTTGTGGCGTTGTAAGGGGTAATCTCAGGAACTACTGGTTCGATTTGAATAATTCTTTCAGTGTTATATAGCTCATTCATCGAGAATGGTTATAGGCTATATATCACCACGCTAAGGGCAATAGGAGCGGAGCACAGACGAAAAATGTTTCAAAATCGAGATGTTTTTTTTTCTTTTTGAGAGCTTCTGCTGTGTGTCAGCGTTAGCCCACAGTAACTATTACTACGCGGACGAAATCGCGGGCAGGGACTATAATCTATATACTAATATAATATTATAAAGAGGTAAAGTTTGTGACGTTGTGAGTTTGTGGGTTTGTGAGTTTGTGACGTTGTGGCGTTGTAAGGGGTAATCTCAAGAACTACTGGTCCGATTTGAATAATTATTTCAGTGTTATATAGCTCATTCATCGAGAATGGTTATAGGCTATATATGATCACCCTAAGGCCAATAGGAGCGGAGCACAGATGAAAAATGTATCAAAATCGAGATGTTTTTTTTTTCTTTTTGAGAGCTTCTGCTGTGTGTCAGCGTTAGCCCAGAGTAGTAACTATTACTACGCGGACGAAATCGCGGGCAGGGACTATAATCTATATACTAAATATTAGTATATAGATTATTAGATTATTATTATAAAGAGGTAAAGTTTGTGACGTTGTGACGTTGTAGGGGGTAATCTCAGGAATTACTAAACCGATTTTGAAATTTTTTTTACCAATATAAAGCCACGTTATTTATGAGTGTCATAGGCTACATATCATCACGCTAAGAACAATAGGAGCGGAGCAACAATGAAAAATGTTCGGGGTATTTTTTTCCATTTGAGAGCTTCCGCTGCGTCTTAGCCCAAAATAACTATTCCACGCGTGCGAAGTCGCGGGCAGAAGCTATTAACTAATTATATTATCTACTAGCTGACCCGTGCAACTTCATCTGCACCAAATCAGTTGTCGCTGGTGCCAATTGTATTTTTAAACGCGAAAAATTTTAATATAACTAAAACCTTATTGCAGCCACACCATCGGTTTCCAATTGTGAATCCAAACTATCAAGGGACTCAATCAAACATATACCCAGATGGTATGTGAGAAATCTTTTAAAATAAGCCTACAACCCGTTCGTAGCAACAAACATATATTGGTGGTAATGTGAAAAAAAGCTTTAAAGGTCTATGGACCCCCCAGTTTCTAACGAAGTTCCTTTCTCTTTTTTGTAGACGTTTACTATACAGTCAGTAGAGTTTACATTATAAAATATCAAGTTGTAGAGTTAAATTGTAAATTAAACGATAAAATGTATTCATAAAATAAAATAATGATAAATGAAACACTGAATAATATCATAATTATTTTCAACTTGTATTAAAACTTTTTCACACTCCATTGTATTGAAGAAAAATATAAATATTAAAAAGATATGAGCACGACGTGTCAAATGTCACTTGCCTGTAACTATTTGTCTAAGAGCTAGCAACGGTTTCGAAAAAGAAAATAAGCCAGTTTTTATATATCTTTATGTTCTTCCGAACAGAGTGTGGGCTACCTGGCTGCCGGTAAACGTTGCGTTTATTAGTGCATATCGTACCTTTACAGGCAAAAATATTGATTTTTGTATAATTTTTGAATGTTTTGTTTTTTACTAACTTTGAAATGCTACTAAAACATGAAATTATCATCGCCAGACATTTTTGTTATTAACAATAATGTGCCCGATGCTATTTTTTTTGTAAATAAAATAAAGTATGTCCAAACCATGTTAAGATAGCTGTATTTTTAATATTATTATTTAATGAAGGCTTAGTCGCCTGCGCAACTATATCGCCTAATTGACATACAACTACATAACAATAAGAATGACAATAAGCTTAACAATAGCTTATATTAATTTTGTACAATTCTTTAGCATCTTTCGAAGTGGGGTCAGACAATAACGAATTGTACAAACCAGTGTGGAACGAACCAGAAGCATTAAGCCGAGATTTAATATCTTCGCTTCGAACACATTCTGCCAGGATGTGGTGCACATCATCGATGAGCTCACAACTCTGGCAGAGTGGTGATATTACTTTACGCATCAGGTAGGCGAACTTTTTACATGGGATGTGTCCTGAGCGTAATCTCATTCCTGTGATTGCTTCCCGACGGCAAATCGTACTGTCATCAGTCCATGGTGACCGTAAGGGATGTGGCTGAATCATTCTGTACCATATTCCTTTTGTTTTAGAACGCTCATCAAAGTATTCCTTCCAATGCGAGTAACAGCTATTTTTAAATACTGAGCATACATCCAAATAAGTTGGTAAAATATTAATAGGAGCACCTTCGGAGGATCCTTCTCCAACTAAAAGATCAGCTCTTTCATTCCCAGTTATACCTATATGAGAAGAGATCCATTGTAAAACAATTACTTTGTTCTTTGCTTTGAAATCTAGTAATTGCTTCAAAATAGTGTTTGTAGGCTATCGGTATTCCTCGAAAAGTCGAGGTACATCGCGCTACGTGTTGAAGAACACTTTTTGAATCGGATAAAATAACAATCTTAATGGACTCAGTTGATTGTGCAAATGATAAGGCCTCTGCAATTGCTATTAATTCAGTGTGCATAATTGAAATATTTTCATCAATTTGAAATTTCATAGAAGTTTTGGAATTTGACTCAAAAAATGCGGCTCCTAAATAATTACCAACTTTAGATCCGTCAGTGTATATTTTAACAAAATTTTGATAATGTTTATTTATATATTGAAGACAAATATCTTTTATTTTAACAACATCATATTGACGCTTTGGCTTCCAAATACCATCTACATTTATTTTAATTATATTGTGCAAATCAATGTTATCGATCCAGGTGTGTAAAGTGAACATTTCATGTTTTATACTTGTTTGAATTGGAGTATTTTTATATTGAGAAAAAATAGTGGTCTTTTTCTTTTACGCCAATAGAGTGATTGTAAAGAGGTGGACAGTTCTTCTGATACATTAGTTAGTTCGTTCTTTTCGAATGACTTAAATTTAAATAGAATTTTGTCAGCTTAATATTGTCTCCTAAGATGTAACGGACATATGCTCAATTCGCTTTCCATAACATGGATTGGAGTACTTTTAATGAAACACCCGATAATTCTCATGGCCTGGTTTTGGACTTTTTCAAGTTTATAGAGGTTAACCTGAGCACTACTATCATAAAGAAAGCTGGCATAGTCAATTCGACTGCGTGTAATATTGAAGTATAAACGAACTAAATATTATGGATGAACACCCCAATTAAAACCGGCTAATGCTTTGAAAACGTTTAGAAACTTAGAGCTAAATACTGCAACTGCATTGCTATGTTTACCCCATTTTATGTATGATAAAGATAGCGATAATTGTGGAAGCGCCTGTTATAGACGCATGTATTCAAGATGTCGTCAGTCTAAAGTCATATGTCTACGTTTATCGTTGTTTTTCGTTTGCGGTGTTTACGGTGAAATCTCAATATCATAATGGTTAATAAAATGAAATATGTTCTTTGCAATGGAAAAAATAAAATGGTTTGAAATTAATTATTTTATTTATAAAGAATATCATTGGGCACATTATTGTCAATAACAAAATTGTCTGGCAGTGATAAATTCATGTTTTTAATAGCGTTTAATAGTTACTGAAAAAAAATGTTCCTTAAATTATTTATAACCCAAAATTTTAACCTGTAAAGGTATGATGCGCATTAAAAAAACACAACGTTAACCGGCTACCAGGTATTCTGAATTCTGTTTGGAAGGGCATAATATATCTTCATTTTAAAGAACCAGCTTTTCTAAAATTCTCGTTCTTCCAACATTGCTGGCTCTTCTACTAAGGTGTCGCAAAAAAGTCTAGTTACATTAACTACAATTTTTTCTCTTTCGTTATCCTGGAGAACCCCTTGCGTTTTATGGGACAAAAAGTATCCTAAATGTAACCTTGGAATATTAGTTATTATTGTGTCAAGTTTCGTTAAAATCGGTTCAGTACTTTCAGCGTGATGCATGTTCACAGGGACAGAAAGACAGACAGACAGACAGACAAAAATTGTAAAAAAAATATTTTTGGCTTCTATATCGATAACAAAGTCTACCCCGATCAAAATTTTCAAAAAATATTTAATGTACAGATTTGACCTTGCTACAGTTTTATTATAGTATAGATAATCTATACTAATATTATAAAGAGGTAAAGTTTGTGAGGTTCTAGGGGGTAATCTGGGGAGTCGGAGAAAAATGGTCGAAAGAAAACGTTTCTTACGAACGCTGCCTCAATTATGAGATATATATGATTGAGTTCTAGAGAAAAGTTGTAGCTTGATAATGCCTATTACCGCCCAACGAAGTGGGCACGAGTCAGCTAGTGCACCAATAAACGCAACGTTTACCGGCAGCCAGGTAGCCCGCACGCTGTTTGGAAGAACATAAAGATATATAAAAAACTTGCTTATTGAAATTCTTTGTCGAAACCATTGCCAGCTCTTAGACAAATAGTTACAGGCAAGTGACATTTGACGCGTCGTGCTCATATCTTTTTAATATTTATATTTTTCTTCAATACAATGGAGTGTGAAAAAGTTTTAATACAAGTTGATAATAGTTATATCATTCAGTGTTTCATTTATCATTATTTATTTTATGAATATATTTTATCGTTTAATTTACAATTTAACTGTATCAACTTGATATTTTATAATGTAAACTCTACTGACTGTATAGTAAACGTCTACAAAAAAGGGAAAGGAACTTTGTTGGAAACTGGGGGTCCATAGACTTCTAAAGCTTTTTTTCACATTACCGCTAATATATGTAGGTTTTTTTTTAACCCGGTAGATGATGCTACGAACGGGTTGTATATTTATTTTAATAGATTTCTCACATACCATCTGGGTATATGGTTGAGTAAGTCCCTTGATAGTTTGGATTCACAATTGGAAACCGTAGGTGTGGCTGCAATAAGGTTTTAGGTTTATTAAAATTTTTCGCGTTTAAAAATACAATTGACACCAGTGATAACCGATTTGGTGCAGACGACGTTGCACGGGTCAGCTAGTTATATGTATAGATTACATACGGGATCAGGACTTTGTTCTCTATAAATATAGAATGTGTGACTGAATTTTTTGGAGAATTTTACAGAACTACGAATAACACTTACGGGAATGAGGTATACTGTATTTTCACGGTGTATTCGGTGCGTTATATAACGGTAGTAATTATACTATAAATAAAAAACACAATTATTATTTTTAATATTATTTTATTACTTTAAATGCATTTTGGTTTAATGTTCCAATATAATACAATAATAGTACCCTATACAAGGAAACTCGAATTAATAAAGGAGCAACGAGCCGTCCTCGGCAACCCCCCCCCCCCCTCCCTCCTCCCATCTCAACGTTCTGAGCCGCTGTCACAGCACACAACAAATCCATTTACTCAAATTGAAAAGTACAGTTAAATTGATTTAATTTAGTTGACCTACATACTCTATTAGACAATAACTCTATTGAAAACTAAGTTCCAGAACATTCAGACATTCATTCAAATACTCATAGATTTGTACAAATAAATTCACAGATATGCTTACACTAATGTGATAATATGTGAAGGGTTCCTTGTCTGCTATCACACAGAGCGCAACGCTCGGGTGGACGCGGTGTTCAATACCCCGAGTTGTACCGATCCCAACCCAACGACTCATAGAGATAAAGCGTCATCTTGTGGTAAAACTTAATACTGTTTATTACTTCCATGGCATCAGGGTATATACATAATTCTTAAATATATAATCACAGCTACAGCCGGATCCAGCGCATATTTAGATTGTGCGACGGCGGTTGCGTATTGCAGTTTACGTTTTTAATACTGTTAAGTACAAAGTAACACAGGTAATAAGATCAGGTCGGAAACTTACAAGAGTAACACAATTCGATTTAGGAGACTACCAATAAAAGTATTCAGTGGGACAGTGAGAAGCAAAGAACTGCTTTGCTTACAATATGCTCGAGTATTGCACCCAAATTAATCATAATCATTTTCAATCACATTACCCAGTCTCACAGTCGTCTCGCACTTTCCATTCTTTTTACACGATCTCTATTGCAAGCACACGCACACACACACACACACACACACACACACACACATACATGACATAAATTATTTGTTCGTAATATGAATGCACACTAACAACATATACAGAATATGGTTCGCGTGTTGCGTGCGGACGCGGCCGCGGCGGCTCACACGTAGTGCTGCGGCGGCAACATCGGCTCCTCGTCGCCGGCGAGGGGGGAGCGCGGGGGGGAGCGCGGGGGCTGCGGCCCGAGGACGCGGCAGCGGAAGAAGTGCACGCAGTTGAGGAGAGGGCCGCGCGTGAAGGGCGAGCGCCCGCCGCGCGCCTGGAAGTGCCGGTAGCGGCCGCGGTTGAGCTGCTCGTTGGTCGTCATGCCGAGACACACCACCTGCAACCCGCACGCGCGCGCTCCGTCACACGTCCCCACGGGCCCGCGACGCCCGCCCGACGCGCACTCACCAGGTACAGCTGGACGCTAATCAGAACGGTCACCCACAGCAAGTGGAACGACGCATTCAGCAGTACCCACACGATCCACGCGCTGCAGGAGCTCCACGAGAGCGGAGCTTCCAAGGGAGAGGAATCGTCGGGCAGAGGGCACTCGGCCCGCAGGTAGCGCCAGCAGCCCCACACCATCCACAGGCACATCATGATGAGGCTCGCCAGGAACCCGATGAAGTGCCGGTGGTTGTTGGCGCCGATGCAGTTCGCGACCCACGGGCAGTGGTGGTCGAAGCGCGCCACGCAGCGGTCGCACGCGGCGCAGTGCTTCGAGCGCAGCGGCCGCCGCACGACGCACGTCGAGCAGAACCGCGACGAGTCGAACCTGCTCGCCGCCCCCCCTCCCCCACCCCCTCCCCCTCCCACTCCCACTCCGTCGCCCTCCGCCAGCTCGATAATAGTCTACTGACGCAAGCCCGGAAACATACATATTATATTACATTTACATAAGCTCACTTTCAATTCCAAACGCGCTCAACGAACTGAACTCTCGCTCAATCATATACACTAGTATTACTGACGAATGCCATAACAGCGAATGCGAATATTTTTACATTTTTAAAATCCAAGTACTCTATAGCTAAAAGTTAAGAATCTATTGTCTCTCTGGTATAACGCGCAAGTCCGACAATATATTAGCACCATGATATTCTAGAAGTTATCGATTGTTATTTAATGGAAACTCTCCAGAGACGAGTCAGAGATCTTGAAAGAATTACAAGAAAAAACAACGTCACACTACATGGTGTCGCAGAAACTGAAACAAACGCGAACGATCTTATAAAAAATGTAATAGAGGTACTGAACAAAATTTGTCAAAAAAATAAAAATACGTGCGAATGGGACCAGTGGGAACTCGGTAACAATCTAATCTAACAATCTAAGAAGGCTCGGTAAGAAAATGGAAGGTAAAAGAGACTAATACTCATAACACTCACATTAGCATGGCGCAAGTACGAACTTTTAAAGAACAATCAATAGCTACCTTGTAACATATATACCACTGAAGATTATCCAAAGAGGGTTCTAATCAAACGTAAGGAGTTAAAACAAGCTTTTATACTATATGACAAACAAATAATACAGGAAACGGGGATAACAGATACCAAAAGGAGAAGGTCACCGTCAGATAATGGAAACAGCAGCATAAACACAGAAACACCGGCACCCACAAAAATTAGTAAATCACAAAATATATTTCGCTCAAGAGCAAAATCAGCTTCTAATATTGGAAGAACAAACAAGCAATAAAACCTATACACGGCAAACCAGAAACAAAAAAAGCACAACTACTATAAACATACTAATAACAACAAAATACTCCCCAATCCGGTTTGGTCCCCGTGGTCCCCGTGGGGAATGGACCATAACCCTTCATCAAATAAAAATCACAATGAACACAACAACGAAAAGGAAATGGAAGATATAAACAAACTCCGACAACTTACAATATGCACATACAATGTAAGATCTCTATCCGACCACATATGATTAATTGAGTTAAACGATGCTATAGAAAAAATAGGCTGGGGCATTATAGGACTAGCAGAATTAAAAAGGAAAGGCTATAACATTGAAGAACGTGATGAATATATTCTATGCTACATCGGTGAAACGGCAGGGCTTCATGGTGTAGGATTTTTAATATAGAAGAAACTAAAAAGCAATATATCAAACTTTATAGGCATATCAGAAAGAGTGGCAAACTTAAACTTAGAACTACAAATCTTATCACTTTCTATAATTCAAGTTTATGTCCCAACAGAACGAACCAGAAGAAGCGAGGATGAAATATGCAAGTTCTACAAAGATCTAGAGAAAGCATATGTATTGTCAAACAAAAAACTAATCGTTATGAGAGGCTTCAACGCCAAAATAGGTCAACCGAATTCAAGTGAAAATGCAGTAATGGGTATCCATGGATACGGAAGAAAAAATCCAAGAGGAGAACAGTTGATTGCTTACACCAATGAACATAAACTGTTTATAATGAACACATTATACAAGAAGAAACAAGCCCGCAGATGGACATGGATTTCGATAGACCACAAAACAAAGAATGAAATAGAGTTTATCATAAGCAACAGTGCGAGACCCATATCCAATATTGAGGTATTAAACAATGTTAACTTTTCAATGGATCACAGAAAGGTAAGGTGCGCCCTCGAAGTACAGACTACTAAAATGAGCAGAAGACACTTTAAAATGACCATCAACTCACTTAAAACTTTTTGATTTGAAAAATATAATATTGCGAAAACTTTAAAAAAAATTGAAAGAATATTGCAAGATACACTAAATAACAGTAAAGACACACAAAAGATCAGCAACACTCTCGAATAGACAATCACAAAAAGAATGAAACGAGAACAACCATAAAAACAAAACACTTCAGCAAAACAATACTCGACCTGATAATCAAACGCAAAGAAACATCACTAACAAAAAACAAAAGTCGAAAGGCAAGAGAAATAATAAAAGCTTTATAGAAGCAAACCAACAAGGCTATCAGAGAAGACTGAAAAATGACAAAAGCCCGTACCTGATAGTCTTACAAATGAGGCACTAAAAATAGGAGCACCCATTTTAACCAAGTACTTAACAATCATTTTCAATATGATCCTAGAAACAGAAGAAATACCAAAACAATGGTGTCAGTCTGACATAATATTACTGTACAAGAAAGGAAACCCATCAGAAATTAAAAATTATAGACCAATAAGTTTACTGTCTTATATATATATATATAAACTATTTTCTTCTATACTATTAAGTAGGATAGCACCAAGGATTCACAGCAGTCAACAAACCGAGCAAGCAGGTTTTCGACCTGGCTACTTTACGAATAATCACCATTCATTCTGTCGAACAGATAATTGAAAAATACGAACAATTAAACAAATTACTTTACGTAGCATTTGTGGACTATAAAAAACCATTCGATAGCTTAACTCATATTGTTATATGAGAAGCTCTTACAAATAGGAAGGTAAAAAATAAATACATGAACATACTTACAAACATGTACTTCAAAAGTGTCACTAGAATAAAACTAGATAATAAGGAACAAGAGTTTCGAATCGGAAGAGGAGTGAGACAAGGAGACCCACTGTCTCCAAAATTATTCATAGCTGTGCCGGACAACATTCTTCAAAAGGTTGAATGAAGAACAAAGGCTTATGGATACTAAATAAACAACTTACGCACTTAAGATTCGCAGACGATATTGTTGTCTTTAGTGAAGATCCTTCAGATCTAAAAATAATACTACAAGCTTTAGATACAGAAAGCCGAAAAGTGGGGCCACAGATGAATACTAATAAAACGAAAATACTTTCTAATGTCCCTCAAAAACCGATCACTGTAGAAGGAAAATGTATGGAATATGTCAACACAGATTACACAGACACAAAAAAGCAACTAAACTAAAGTTTTCCTAATCATAATTACGAAATTTATAATTTTCTTAATGCAATCAATCAACTCAATATGTATACTAATAGGTCTTTACCTATGACATTGCCGTTCTGCAGTACTGGCCATTTCAAATCAAAATAATTTTTGTTTGGCTAAGAATTCTAATTTCAAATTAATTTTATTTTAAAACATGAAATTCTTTTTCCAAAAGTAGTCGCTTGTTTATTGATTAGTGTTACATTTTCATCGCACTTCAATCTTTTTTGTCATCATGGATACGTTAAAAATTCGAGTAATTATGGAATATGAGTACCGTCGTGGCAGCAACGCGGCACAAGCGGCACGCAACATCAACGACGTTTACGGAGCTAACACTACAAACCAACGCACCACCTGTTATTGGTTTGCTCGCTTCCGTTCTGGGAATTTCGACCTGAAAAATGAACCTCGCGGTCGTCCGAAGACTTTGGTCGACAATGACGAATTAAAGGCGATTGTGGAAGCTGATGATACACAATCTACGGCTGAATTAGCAGCAGCTTTCGACGTTAGCGTCAAAACAATATTGGTCCATTTGCGTCAAATTGGCAAGGAAAAAAGCTTGATAAATGGGTGCCCCACGAACTCGATGATCGCCAGCGCGAAGTACGCGTCGAGACGTGCCTTGTGCTGCTCAACAGACACACAAATGAAAGAATTTTGAACCGCATTGTTACCTGCGATGAAAAATGGATTCTGTTTGATAACCGCAAGCGCTCAGCAAGTTGGTTGGATCCTGGTTCAGCACCTAAACAATGCCCTAAACGAAAACTTACCCCTAGAAAAGTGATGGTCACTGTTTGGTGGTCTAGCGCCGGTGTGATTCATCACAGCTTCTTACCAAACGGGGTGAGCATTACTGCAGATGTGTACTGTGAAGAACTGAACACAATGATGGAGATGCTGGCACATCTCCAACCAGCATTGGCCAATCGCTCGTCTCCGCTGCTCCTGCACGACAACGCGCGACCTCATACTGCACAGCAGACGGTCTCCAAGTTGCAAGAACAGGGGTTGGAAGTTCTCCGTCATCCGCCCTACTCACCAGACCTTGCGCCTACAGACTACTACTTTTTCCAGAATTTGGATAACTCCTTGGCGGGAAAAAAATTCAATACCCGAGAGGCAGTACAAAATGCCTTTGAAGAATTTGTTGCCTCCCGTCCAGCTGATTTCTATAAGAAGGGCATCAATAAACTGCCACTGCGTTGGCAAAGATGCATTGATTGCATGGGTGATTACTTCGATTAATACAAATAAAAAATACATGAAAAAAAATTCGTTTAAATTTTTTCATACAAAACGGCAATTTCATAGGTAAAGACCTAATATTTACAGTCACACGTTCGTTTCAGTTCACAAGTCGACAATATAAACATAAACATAATTACTCTATATTTAGCACTCACTGAATAAATGCAATTAATTCGTTATAGCAATTTGCCGCTAAATGATATGGATGCTAAATATCACGACCAATCAATGCTTAATAATAATCGCATTTCGCAAACTGAAATCCATAAATAGTAAATGAATGCGATTTGTTTTACTTGGACGCTAAATAAATATAATGACTAATCATGGATATAGCACAAATCGCATTTCGTATAAACACAAAGAAGTCCACGAATCGGATTATAAAAATCATGTATTTAACCAATGAAAAATCTTTCCAAGTAGGTCGATTTTGAACATGGTGTGGTATTATTTGGTACTCGGTTTCAATCGACCAATCATAGAACCTCATTTGTTTCCATATAATCTATTTACGAAATACCTACTCAAATAAATAACGATGCACAGCACAGTTCAATGCAGTGTTTTACATTTTTATAAAGCGACATCTATGAATACATCACTAAACTAGTGAGCGTGTTTGATCGCCTCTAAGTGTACATTAATAATTTATTGGTCAAAATTCAAAACCAATAGAGACTCACAAAATGTATTTGAAGAGTTGAGTCCTGTGTAATCAAGTTCTTCACAAGGTACAATAAACACCCACTACAAAAAAGGTGATTTAAATGTGGGTGTCTTAAGTAAACCAAACTCAACCCTGAGGTGAGAGAGAGAAGAGCGGAGTGAGAGGAGCAGAAGTGAACAGAACCTGAAACTTGTCCGTCCTGGAGGCGGTGATGACGCCAGGGTCGCTGCGCCACGACCGCAGGAACATGTACCAGAGCAGCCCCGAGCTCGCCAGGAACAGCACCGTAGCACCCCATCCCACTGCTGGGCCCACGAACACCAGCCACGTGATGTAGAACCACGACTGCATCACCAAACACACTCAACAAAAACTCTCAACGACATCCCATAATCAATTACTATATGTATGGGCATCACCTCACCTTGGTAGCTAAGTACACGCTCAGGGGAAGTATATTCTTGAGTTCATCATCAAACAGCAGATTACTGATAAAGTGCAAGAAAGCATAGAAGCAGACAAGGAGGAGTATCTTCAGAGGGTAGTTTATGCTCATCTCCAAAGTGAGTCCGGTGAAGTAGAAAGTCATGAAAGGAATCACCACCACACACCACCATCGGAATTTCTGTGAACATAATTTCATGACAAATATATACTAGCACCTGAGCACCGGAATCATTCTTACGTCTTATGTTCTTTTGAGATATTGAATAGAAGTTAAACTTATAAGGACATTTAAAAATACTGCAATAAATAAGTAATTCCAAAAAACAGTACATAAATATCACAATAGTCTTAAACAATGCATTCATCACACTAAACATTTCCCATCTCACAGCCCAAAACAGCAATTGAAATTACTTTGGTCAAATTATGCTGAACATATATCTACTATGGTTATAAGAACATTAACGTAAATGTACCTTATCATATGTTAGTCTCTTGAACATGGAGATCCTGCCACTGGCGGCCGTGCATTCCTTTATTTTGTCCGATACTTTGGAACCAATCCAAAGTGTATCTGCATTCGCTTGTAACATAGTGAGAGGAGTGACTCCACGTAGATTGGGCACGTCGAGGCTCGCATCACCCTCAATTAAATAAACATTTACAATAAAATAACAAATCAAACAGCAAACAACAGCAGTAAATATAGTTTGGCTATATGTGATCACAACAAAAGGCACCCAAAGTACTCTATGCGTTATATATAATTTCAAGATTTTCAACTTCAACATTTCAATAATGGTGTCTCGTAGATACGATTTCTGCCAGTGTCAAGTTAGTCATGGAAGAGTCACTTTATAGGTAGTATCAAATATGAATTGTATAATTTTGGTCTTCCAGATTAGGCCAGTGTAATATCCAAGGACAAATACAATAGATATCATGTTTAAATAAATAAATAGAAATTTATATAATAATGTGTTATAGTCGATGCATTTTAAACTGAGTCGTCAGGCAATAAATGTCACTGATAGTAGGAATGTGCACGCAATGCAACCAGTTATCGATACTTAGCTACCTGCGCACGCGGGGTCGATGCGTCATCGTGACCTTCATTAACACTGACTCCTGATTGGTCGTTACGAGTAAGGGTTTGTTTTTCTATAAATATAAGATTTTTTGTTAATATATGCTTAAGATCAGCTGGCATATGAAAGGGGTCACGAGGTGATAAGACTGCCTCCATAACGCTGTCAATATAACCCCATCGAACACAACTAGGCTCAAATCAAAGAAGAAGTTGCAGCAAAAAATCATACATTTAACATTGCTGATGTTGAAATTCTTCTCCACAACACTATTGATAATGTTACTCAAGAAGACTGGGCCAAATGTGTGAGGCATGCCGAGGAGCTCCAGGATAAGAACTTAAGGAAAGCTATTTTACGAGAACAAGCACCACCTCTGATAATTAATCTACAGGAAGATGACACAGAGTATAGACAAACAGAGAAAACACATATAAAAGCAATTATTTAAAATCAGGACGGGGTATACTGTCAGGCAAAATATCATACAAGGAATATACTAGATTAGGACAACTGAAAAAGATGTGTTCTAGAGTGCCTTCATCTAACCCACATTCACATATTGAGTTGTCCCTGATTCTGAGCTTTGCAAGATGGATTGGAGAGCACACGTGACATATCCTCAGTCTATAGATAGTAGATGCAGCAAATTTTCAACAGTCATGATACTTATAGAACCATGGCTTACTCGGGATATCATCTTGAATGGAAGCATATGATTTGCCTTTAATTTTTTTGAATACATTCCAGTTTGACGTCCATGATGCGAACATATCAGTTTTCGCTACAGAGCATATTCGTAGTTCATAGCAATAAACTTGTCACAGTGACTGTTTTTTAATTTGTCACATTTCAGACAATTCAACAGACAGGTTTGCAGAGTGGCATAACCATGGTGACTGCTAATGTATTTTGATTACATTGTTCTTACAGAGTGATCTGGGATTCAATAAACATAAAAGATAACTGGTAATTAATACTGCATACATAATGCCAAGACAAAATGTGCATACATAAAGGATAAGTGTGGATACAGCAGTCGCATTGCGCGCCAGCACAGCCCAGTGCAACGCCGTGTTGCCGTGCGCAATGTCCGCGGGCCGCGTGGACGCGCCCAGCGTGAGCAGCAGCCGCGCGGGGTCCACCTTGGACACCTTCCAGCACGCCCACATGAGCGGCGTCATGCCGGCCGCGTCCGCCGCGTCCGGGTCCACGCCGCGCGCCACCAGGTACGCCACCACCGACGCGTGCCCGAACTGCGCCGCCAAGTGCACCGCCGCGCAGCCCTCGCCGTCCCGCAGCTCCGGCCGAGCGCCCGCGCGCACCAGCAGCACGGTCGCGTCCAGGTGCCCCTGCCGCGCCGCCCACTGCAGCGGCGTCGACTGCAGCTCCCCGCCGACCGCGTCCACTGTGGCTCCTCGCTCCAGCAGGAACTGGATGATTTCGCGGCGGTTGTTGATCGCCGCCCAGTGCAGCAGAGTGACCGTCTCGCCATCGGGCCTGTTCACGTCCCACCCGGCCTCGACGAGCTCCTTGACGCGCGCGACGGCGCCGTATTGCGTCGCCTTCACGATGTCGAACCCGGCGTAGTCTCGCTCTAGGGGCGGCGGCGGCGGCTCGCGAGGCGGAGGCTCGCGCTGCTCGGAACCGCATTGTGCACCCGCCGCGGCACCGCACGCGCTCTCGTACATTGCTCAAGTCCCGTGCACCAGATTATATTGACTCTGCATCCTCTAATTCTTCTTCACTTGGAACTAGTTCCTTTGCTTTCTCGAAACTTTACCAAATTTGCACCATTTATTGACAAGAAAACGACTGACACTTGACATTAAAACAAATGTTGCAAGACCATTACTATGCAATTGCAGTATAAAACATTTGTATCAACATTCGGAATATGAAAATGCCACAAAAATTACGACGCAATTACTTTTAGGACCATTATAAGCCTGTATATATTGCAAAATAGTTAATAGGTATCTAAATTAATTCATTGTATTATTATTAGTGATTAAAACCAAATACACAGACCAACAGTTTTCGGGAAAGTAACTAGTTTTTATTACGTTGGAGTTTCGCATGACATATCACACAGCCATATAACACAGTTTTATTTTTCGTTATTTTACTTATAAATATTTTAGAGCAAATACAGTTTTTAATGATATGGCTATCTTTAATTTCGAAATTAATCTGCTCATATGTAATTTTGAAGTTTTATAATTGTTATAACATTTCACATAATCGAGAAATATGGCAAATAATATAGTAAATATATTATAACAATCTATACTAATATTATAAAGAGGTAAAGTTTGTGAGTTTGTGGCGTTGTAAGGGGTAATCTTAGGAACTACTCGTCCGATTTGAATAATTTTTTCAGTGTTATATAGCTCATTCACCGAGAATGGTTATAGGCTATATATCTTCACGCTAAGGCCAATAGGAGCGGAGCACAGATGAAAAATGTTTCAAAATCGAGATGTTTTTTTCTTTTTGAGAGCTTCTGCTGTGTGTCAGCGTTAGCCCAGAGTAGTAATTATTACTACGCGGACGAAGTCGCGGGCAGAGACTATAATCTATATACTAATATTATAAAGAAGTAAAATTTGTGAGTTTGTGACGTTGTAGGGGAATCTTAAGAACTACTAATCCGATTTTGAAAATATTTTTACCCATATAAAGCCACGTTATTTATGAGTGTCATAGGCTACATATCATCACGCTAAGACCAATAGGAGCGGAGCAACAATGAAAAATGTTTTAAAATCGGGGTATTTTTTCCTTTTCAGAGCTTCCGCTGCGTCTTAGCCCAAAATAACTATTCCACGCGTGCGAAGTCGCGGGCAGAAGCTATTAACTAATTATATTATCTATAATCTATACTAATATTATAAAGAGGTAAAGTTTGTGAGGTTGTAGGGGGTAATATCTGGGGAGTCGGAGAAAAATGGTCGAACGAAAACGTTTCTTACGAACGCTGCCTGATAGACGGAACGTCAGGGAGCCCCATTTCCGGCGACACGAATCCGGCAGAACCGGGCGGACGGCGTCGATAGTCGTTCTACCGTACCGCGCGCCAGGTCCTGCCTCCACCTCTCCATCTTCTTCTCTCTCTCCGTCCTTCTCTTTTCCTCTATTTCCTCGGGAGCTAGAGGCTCTCCCATCCGTTTATTGACCGCCGTATAATGATATACGGGGGCAAGCACCTCCGCCTATAGCTACCAAGGAAGGGAGCCTGCGAGCACCATGGTCGGCGCCGAGGACACCGTCCGGTAGTCTCGTATCACCCTCAGCGTCACGGTGCGCTGCGCACTTCGCAGAGTACGAACATTGGTGGCGCTGAGGGCGTCCGCCCACAACGGTGCTCCATAGGCGGCCATGGACTACACAACCCCCATGTAGAAGCGCCGGCAGTCGGAATTCGCGACCTAACTGAGCTAAGCTAAGCTAATAGCTGATATTCATACGTATATAAGTTAGTGAGATATGTATGTGTACCAAGTATAATTTGCATTTTGCATAATTTCTTTTGTCTGAATTGCATGTGTAAGCGTGTACGCGTGAAATTGTGTGGGGGTGATATGTGTAATGTTGTCGCAGTGATGTAAGATTTTGTGTCACTGTATCGCGCGAGCAGCGTACTCAAGGGCTCCACGCCGAGGGAACGGACCTAGGCTTGAGCCGCTGCCGAGGGGGGCCTAGTTGAAAGTTTCTCTGTAAATGTGCCCAACACAGGTAAGAACGATCAGGGATTATGGTGTTTGGATTGTGGTTACTTGGACAGGCAATAGGTTGAAAAGGTGTATAAAATAGTACCCCCATTTCGTTATAGTATAAAGTTCAAATTTTCTCGCTCTTACGCTTCATTACGCAATACGTACAATGGAGAATTTATTTTGTAACGTGGCACCACCTCTGATAATTAACCTACAGGAAGATGACACAGGTGGGGAAGATACGGATGAGAATATTTGAAGAACTAAGAAATATCCCTAGAAAAGATAAAACCGGCTCTTCTCAGGACCACATTACGATCTATACAGTTTCTCTATGATTACGTCGAAAGAAACATTTTACCTTACAAATTAAAAACTTTTATTTTCAGATAATTATTCCTATTATTATATTTAACATAATTTAGCATATCGTCATATCGTCGTGCCTATCCAGTTATCGATATGCACCTCTACAATTCTTACGCACATCACTACACCTCTCCATAAGACCTGTAAGTGCGAGCGAAACAGACAGATAAATATGATTTATGACCCGAAGCCTCAGTTCATAATGCGTCGACGCTAGCAACATTGCTAAGCTAGCAATGTACGATACATTGCATACGTTATATCGTTTGCCTGCGCCAAAACCAGGCTTCACGATAATAAATCATTACTTATTTAGTACTCAACGCGAACGGCTTTATTTATTATACCCGATCGCTCATACTATCATTATTATTTGTCATATTCTAAATTTGTAGTAGTCAACAATTAGTACACCTAGTGTATTGGAATGTACACGATTTTTTCAGAAACTACCTACATTATTGCGCTTTATGATTCTTTAACAGAGGTAATCTGTATAAAACAAAAAACTTTTTTTGTACTTGAAGTTTGTGAACATTCTTATACACACAATTATAGACCGGATTATATACAATTCTCTCAAACCAAAAATATTTCATTCCATTTGGTCCAAATTTACTTGCAAAATAACAGTCTATAATTATAGATAGCAATAACAGCTATATAAAAATAATGTTTTACCATAATATGCTGTTCACAGTTCTCGTTAGAAACTGTTGTCAGTTTTTCTGCTATTGGGTAATTTGTTGTTTTGTAATTTGTACAATAAAATGAGTATTCGTTATATAACTTTCAGTGCGAGCACCGTGGAGTGTTCTTTCTATTACATTTATGTTGTTAGAATGTATTTCTCTTTGCCATAGCTCTTTGCACGTTGGGGAAACCTCTTATCCAATCTTGGGTATTGTCATTTGTAATTAGGGTCAATGTGAAACAATGTCAACAATGAAAAGTGGATTAACGACCTGGTTCCATAAATTTATCGCGTAGAAATAATGCGTTACTACATAATTATATGACAAAGTTTATTGTCAGAATTGAAATATTTATAACTAGCTGACCCGTGCAACTTCGTCTGCATCAAATCTATTTATTTATTTATAAGGCACACATTACAGATTATAAGTAACTATGTTTACAATTACAATGTATAGTTTATTTTTTGTCTGTTATATTATCCAAAATATATGAATGCACATCTATGCTTAATAAATACAATCATGAAATCCTATACGAGTATGCTAACTTAATTATATTATATTAAGGAGAGCACCTGTGTTTATAAACTAAATAACGAAATTTACTCAGACTAAGATGAAATATGTCTATGTTGATATCGGCACAGCAGGAGACACAGCCAGTAATAGTATTGTATGAGCGACACATGTTAGCAATCGGATTATTAAAAGAAACATTATTTATATAAAAAGGAATATGAAAGAGTCTACTTCAACGACCCCTAAAATTGGTGTTAAAATTAAGCAAATATAGTAATTGTGTCTATAATATAATTCACTATTTTATATAGGTATGTTAATTCACTTGCCTGCCTTCTGCTAGATAACGATGATATTTTAAAATATTGAGCACGAACAAGATGACTAGGGAGTTTCCTTAGCATTCCATGTCTAAGACAGAGTGTCTTTAAACTTCGTATCTGGATTCGTTCAATGTTCTTTATATGAACTGTGTAACCATCTGGGAGACCAAACTACGGAAGCGTATTCGAGTATAGGCGTTACTAGAGTTTTGTACAGATAAAACATAGACATGAGCCTCTTAAATATCTTAGTCATACGAAATAGAAAGCCTAGTATTTGATTACTTTTACTAATAATGTGATTGTAGTGTGGACGGAATGATAATTTACTATCAAAAATAACACCAAGATCGGTTATTAGCGGTTTCGATTGTATTTTTAAGCAGAAAAAAATCTTAAAATACATAAAAACCCGATTGTAGCGACATCTACCGCTTCCATGTGTGAATTCAAACAATCCAGGGACTCACGCACACATATACCCAGTTGGTATGTGAAAAATATTTAAAAATAAGCCTAGCAAACCCTCGGAGCATTACCTACAGAGTCTAATTACGATAAAATCTAATCTACATATATCGCCGATAAATGTCTTCCCATTACCCCTCGGGTTGTTCCCGTGCCGCTCAACTTCACGCCCGTACACTATTCGCGTAGAGCCTACTTCAAAACTGAAGAATATTCAGAATACTAATTTTATCAAATATCGAAATAACACACGCACTGACAGAACTCTACTGGAGATTCATCTCCTACTCTTCTTCTTCTTACCCTTATCCCAGCTAAGTAGGGTCGGTACAACATGTTTGTCGTGTTGTGATTTATGATTTGGATTAATGTTTCCGATCGGCCGCCTGCCTCGCGTCAACCCTCCTTGGGATTATTTTGTTGTACCACTATATTTATTATATATAATTACTAAGTCTGAAAGGATCTTTTAGCTTTTTTCTATAGGCTTTAGTTTTGGTAGGCTATTTATAGTTTCTGCAGAAGTTCATCTTCTACAATGCAATGTAACTATTATGCAGGTTTATGTTTTAGGAAAAATCATGTGACCTAGTTGTTTAGCAAACATTTTTTATACAATAAAATAAATGTAAGAACATATAAGTAACAGTTTCGTTTACACATATTTTTCAACTTTGTCGACATGGTATTATTGAAGTGAACTTTGTTTAGAATCGTTATGGTTTAAAAACCAAAGGAAAAAATGCCTCATGACAAAGATACAAACACATACATCAATAGGATTTAGCCTACTTATTACATTTTGTGCTTCTAATTCTCTAAGTGATTGATAATTACGTGTAGAAATGTCATGTAGCTCAGTTATAACGTATTGTACATTATATGGACGGACGGAGGCGTCAGTTCGGAACCCAGCGAACATTTTTTTTAAGTAGCATAGGGAAATGAATTATAGCTTAAAGTTTTAACTTATCTGTCTGCTATATATAGCACAAAGAAAATTTACCAAATCCATCAAGAATTTCATTAAATACAAATTTTTGATTTTCGTCCGTTATCTTGGAGAATCATAGATGTAACCTTGTAATATTAGTTATCACTGTGCCAAGTTTCGTCAAAATTGGTTCAGTACTTTCAGAGTGATACGTGTTCACAGGGACAGACAGACAAAAATTGTAAAAGGATTTTTTTTTTGTTTCTATATCGATAATAAAGTCTATCTCGATTGTAATTTACAAAAAATATTTCATGTACAGATATGGCCTAGTTACAGTTTTATTATTGTAAAAATATAGAATATAGGTAACGGAATAGGATTATGGTCGTTCTACTTATGAATAACTTTATATGAATAAAATAAAATTTGAATTTAGACAGTGTTGGAAGACGACGAGGAGCGACGCGATACCTATACACATGCACGCAATGAAACACGCTCATGTTCATAAAGCTTTCAGTTTATTAGTTAAACAAATATCACTTTTATTTACAACCAAAGCAATCACAAATTATAATTAAAACTAATTGTAATCACCTAAAACTACTTAACAGATCGAAATATTTACAATAGAATTAACAATCGATCAACTCGCGGGCCGCTCGCTCGGTGCGGCGGGAGCGCGGCGCTCGCTACGTCACGCGGTCGCGAGCGGCTGCGTCACGACCGGCGACCGCCTCCGCGGCGACTGCGAGCCGGGCGCGGGCGCGGGCGCGGGGGCGGTCGCGGGGGCGGGCGAGGCCGGCGGCGGCTCCGTCAGGCGCAGCGCGAGCTCGAGGTCGCGCAGCACCTCGGTCTCCTTGTGGTCGAGGAGCGCGTAGCGGCGGTCGAGCGCGGTGAGGTGCGCGAACGTGAGGTGGAGGTGCGCGTGGAGCCGCAGCAGCGCGAGCTCGCGGAAGTGCGCGGCGTACATGTGCGCGACCACGTGGAACAGCAGACGCACTACGCGCCGCACGACGCTCTCGAACTGCGCCGGGAACTCGTTCGCTGCAATACGTCACAATTCCTATAGTCTCGTGTACCGCACACCGCTTACATCAACAGAAATGATCTGCTGCCCATTATCATCATTACTAATTACTTAATATGTAAACATATATACCGAAAACGTACCTGCCGGGGCGATAATAAGAATACACAGGTTATTTTATTATTATTACTTATTTAGTCTGACCATAAATACTGTTACAACTAAAAATAAACAAAATATTACATTTGAATTTGACCTCCTCTGTTTGTGACAGAAAAAGATCTGGCCGTCTACGTAGTGTTCTTACGAAAAAGGCGCCCAAAGCAGTATGGGAAAGAATTCGAAGAAATCCTGTCCGAAAGCAAAAGATTTTATCTCGGGAGATGAAGATAGCACCTAGAGCCATGTCGCGTATTTTAAAAGATAACGTAGGACTTGCAGTGAAAGTTATGTGAAGATGGATCGAATCGTTTTGAAGATAGCACTACGGGCGAAGCCACGGTTAACAGCTAGTATAAACTAAAATTGCTTAAATTACTTTTTATAAGATCAGCTAGCTATCTGTCAGTGAAAGTTATGTGAAGATCGATCGAACCGTTTTGGAGATAGCACTGCGGGCGAAGCCACGGTTAACAGCTAGTATAAACTAAAATTGCTTAAATTACTTTTTATAAGATCAGCTATCTGTCAGTGAAAGTTGTGTGAAGACCGATCGAACCGTTTTGGAGATAGCACTGCGGGCGAAGCCACGGTTAACAGCTAGTATAAACTAATATAGATCGAATTACTTTTTATAAGATTAGCTATCTGCCGCTGAAAGTTATGTGAAGATCGATCGAATCGTTTTGAAGATAGCACTGCGAGCGAAGCCACGGTTAACAGCTAGTGTAAACTAAAATTGCTTAAATTACTTTTTATAAGATCAGCTATCTGTCAGTGAAAGTTGTGTGAAGACCGATCGAACCGTTTTGGAGATAGCACTGCGGGCGAAGCCACGGTTAACAGCTAGTATAAACTAAAATTGCTTCAATTACTTTTTATAATGTCCGCTATCTGTCAGTGAAAGTCCCGTGGAAATCGGTCGAACCGTTTTGAAGATAGCATGGCAGACGAAGCCGCGGTTAACAGATAGTCTAATTTAAAGTAGCCTAAGTAACGCGCTGTAATTTTTTCTATCTGCCAATGAAATTCCCGTCAAAATCGGTCCAGCCGTTTCGAAGATTACCCGGAACAAACAGACAGACAGAACAACAAAAATTTTAAAAATTGCATTTTTGTTATCAGTACCGTGTATACTTTCACACCCAATAAGTAAAAAAGTGTTATTTTGATATTACATAGACACTTCATTTTTATTATATGTATAGAATAGATAATGTGATACATCATTACATAGTATAAAACAAAATCCCCTACCGCGTCTGTCTGTCTGTCTGTTCGCGATAAACTCAAAAACTACTGAACGGATTTTCAAGCGGTTTTCACCAGTGGATAAAGTGATTCATGAGGAACGTTTTGGTATATAATTTGTCAAGGATTTTTTTTATAATCAGGGCGGGACAACGTCTGCCGGGCCCGCTAGTTATATATATATATATATATATATATTGTTTTTATCTACACTAATATTATAAAAAGGTAATAAATACCCTTCTTTATCCTCCACCTACACAGGTGAAGTAGAAACTATCAAATATCTATTATCACATAAATTAGATAAAACTATCATATTGACAGATTCTCTAATGCCCGGTTTCTGAGGTACTTTAATTGTAGTTTATCTGTTAATTGCGTTTCTGAATACACAATCATACGTAAAATGTCAGTAAAATTCACCGGGCCGTTTGACAGTATATCTTATGGATACCTTCGTTGAGTTAGTAACTCAGAACTTGAGTCAAATTACCAATAGTTTAACCGAGTAAATCAGAAACCGGCCATTAGTTGCCTACAACCTATTCCCCATAGTCCGATTTTTTCTAAAGTCCCCAGTTATCATAATTATTAAATTCCATTTATATCAATGTCATTGTTTAGCAATCTATGTAGTTCTGGCATGGATACCAGGACATAGTGGGATCCAGGGTAATGAAGCTGTTGATCTTCTTGCCAAAGAAGCTATCCAGATTGGATATTTTGATCACAATAACTATCACTGAACACAAGGTTCAGGATTTATCCTCTCCAAACAAAACTGACTTGTTTGCATCATGGAGCTCAAACTGGAATATATCCAACCAAATTAAAGGCAATTTTTTCAAAAGCTTCCATTCAAGATAACGTTCCGGGTAAACCATGGCTTTATAAATTTCGTGACTGTTGCAAGTTTGCTGCGACTACTATCTGTAGACTGAGGATCTATCTGTAGAGGTGTGTTCTCCAGGCCATCTTGCAAAGCTCAGAGTCAGGGATAACTCAGTATGTGAATGTGGGTTGGATGAAGGCAGTCTAGAACACGTTTTTTTCAATTACCCCAATTTCGTTTTGTATTGTATGATATTTTACCTAACGATATACTACGTCCATCTGATTTTAACATAGGCACGAAGGTGTGTATTTTCTCCTTGTGTCAATACTCTGGCTAATTTTATATATTTTAGCAAAATACTTTAACATAACACAATAACTAACAGTAATTATTATGTAAATATTGTTAATTTAAGAACATGGTGTTGTTAAGGGGCTTCAGTACCTTCTCAAGAATGGTATCTTGATACACTCGTGCCGATGTTTTGATAACTTTCTCACAAAAGTATGGCTCAGTCACTCCTTAATAGCTTATACCCCACCAAACCATCACTGAAGTCGGATAGTGCCCACGTTGCACTCTGTCGACTAATTGGGAAGCTTCCTTAGAGCTTAAAGCATAAATACGGTCATTTTATTTGTTAAAATGTTGCTCTTGTAAAAAAATTCTCATCCGTAAACAAAACTTTTCTGTGTCCTCCTTTTACGTACCGCTTCAGTAGTTGTTTCGATTTTACCACCTTATTCTTTTTTAAATGATAAGTTAAGAAATGACCAGTACGTCTTTTATAGGCTGCAAGTCCTAGGTCATCTTTTAAAATACGCGACATGGTTCTAGGTGCTATCTTCATCTCCCGAGATAAAATTTTTTGCTTTCGGACAGGATTTCTTCGAATTCTTTCCCTTACTACTTTGACCACCTTTTTCGTACGAACACTACGTGGATGGCCAGATCTTTCTCTGTCACAACCAGAGGAGGTCTCTTTGTACCTATTAATAACCCGATACACAAACATTTTACTAATACCAAGCGTATGGAGAGTTTTCAATATTGCATTTGGCTCCATACCTACTTTGTGTAATGCAATCACAGCGATTCGGTTCTCTTTATCACCCCACTCCATTTTAATATTGCAAAATATTGTACAATGTACTGACACCAAAATGAGAAAACTCAATGAATATTCATATAAAAATGACAGATTCCAAATTCAAATGTAATATTTTGTATATTTTTAACCGACTTCGAAAAAGGAGGAGGTTACTATGTTCGGTTGTAGGTATTTTTTTTTATGTATGTTAATCGATATCTCCGTCAATTATGAACCGATTTTAATGATTCTTTTTCTATTTGAATTGGTTATATTCAGAGGTGGTCCCAAATAAATTTGAAGAAAATATTCAAACCCTAAGGTGGTGAAATATCGTTTGTTTGATTTTCACCCAATTCGTCTGTACATATTTTCGTGAAATTGGGACCGATTTATTATACCCATTAGAAACCAGATATATTTATGCACACTAAAAATGGAAAAATAAAAAAAAAATTACAAAAAAAATAAACCGCCTTCGATGTGAAAAACTAATAAGGCACTAAAAAGCGTAAAATAACTGAATGATTAAATTAACCAAATTAAATAAAAAATATTGATATTCGCGCTACCTAATAATATAATTGAAGTCGATGCCAACCTAAATTCATATCACCTACATATTGGTCCACTCTCGTGTCCCATGATGTATATCTGTATATTACACATATTTTATTACCTGCAACAAATTTGAAATTTAGGTTGGCATCGACTTCAAATATATTATTAGGTAACGCGAATATCAATACTTTTTATTTAATTTGGTTAATTTAATCATTCAGTTATTTTTCGCTTTTTAGTGCCTTATTAGTTTTTCATATCGAAGGCGGTTTATTTTTTTTTGTAAATTTTTTTTATTAATTGTAACAGTATTTATGGTCAGACTAAGTATATAATAAAACTTTAATACTACCTATAAAGTGACTCTCCTATGACTGACTTGACACTGGTAGAATTCGTATCTATGAAACTCCAATATTAAAA
This sequence comes from Antheraea yamamai, assembly GCA_036509395.1. NCBI lineage: Eukaryota > Metazoa > Arthropoda > Insecta > Lepidoptera > Saturniidae > Antheraea > Antheraea yamamai. The sequence continues at coordinate 23,082,394 of AP028436.1, read as the reverse complement.
AGTTGAAGTTTGTGATTTTGGGTGTTCGGGGTAATCGATGATACTACTTACTGATCCGATTTTGAAAATACTTTCATTATTAGAAAGGTATATTAGATTATTTTTTATTTTGGTAAATATATATTTTCAATAATTCATCACAATAAATGTAATTAAAATTATCAAAATTCTCTAATATTAGGTCTTTACCTATGAAATTGCCGTTTTGTATGAAAAAATTTAAACGATTTTTTTTCATGTATTTTTTATTTGTATTAATCAAAGTAATCACCGATGCAATCAATGCATCTTTGCCAACGCAGTGGCAGTTTATTGATGCCCTTCTTAAAGAAATCAGCTGGACGGGAGGCAACAAATTCTTCAAAGGAATTTTGTACTGCCTCTCGGGTATTGAATTTTTTTCCCGCCAAGGAGTTATCCAAATTCTGGAAAAAGTAGTAGTCTGTAGGCGCAAGGTCTGGTGAGTAGGGCGGATGACGGAGAACTTCCAACCCCAGTTCTTGCAACTTAGAGACCGTCTGCTGTGCAGTATGAGGTCGCGCGTTGTCGTGCAGGAGCAGCGGGGACGAGCGATTGACCAATGCTGGGTGGAGATGTGCCAGCTTCTCCATCATTGTGTTCAGTTCTTCACAATACACATCTGCACTAATGCTCACGCCGTTTGGTAAGAAGCTGTGATGAATCACACCGGCGGTAGACCACCAAACAGGGACCATCACTTTTCTAGGGGTAAGTTTTCGTTTAGGGCATTGTTTAGGTGCTGAACCAGGATCCAACCAACTTGCTGAGCGCTTGCGGTTATCAAACAGAACCCATTTTTCATCGCAGGTAACAATGCGGTACAAAATTCCTTCATTTGTGTGTCTGTTGAGCAGTGCAAGGCACGTCTCGACGCGTACTTCGCGCTGGCGATCATTGAGTTCGTGGGGCACCCATTTGTCAAGCTTTTTTACCTTGCCAATTTGACGCAAAAGGACCAATATTGTTTTGACGCTAACGTCGAAAGCTGCTGCTAATTCAGTCGTAGATTGTGTATCATCAGCTTCCACGATCGCCTTTAATTCGTCATTGTCGACCAAAGTCTTCGGACGACCGCGAGGTTCATTTTTCAGGTCGAAATTCCCAGAACGGAAGCGAGCAAACCAATAACAGGTGGTGCGTTGGTTTGTAGTGTTAGCTCCGTAAACGTTGTTGATGTTGCGTGCCGCTTGTGCCGCGTTGCTGCCACGACGGTACTCATATTCCATAATTACTCGAATTTTTAAAGTATCCATGATGACAAAAAAGATTGAAATGCGATGAAAATGTAACACTAATCAATAAACCAATGACTACTTTTGAAAAAAGAATTCCATGTTTTTAAAATAAAATTAATTTGAAATTAGAATTCTTAGCCTAACAAAAATTATTTTGATTTGAAATGACCAGTACTGCAGAACGGCAATTTCATAGGTAAAGACCTATTATGACGTTCGTTGCTGGAATGATTTGAAATAAAGGAATAACCACCATAGCAAAATTAATTACTGTTACCTTTACAAAAAACACGAGACACCATATATCTGAGTTTAATATTTCAACCAAAAAAATAGTTTTATGCGAAAAAGAAAATAAATGTTACAATTACAAATTACTAAAGTTATTAGATACAGGTTTCATGTATAATTTACAAATTCTTATTAAAACAGATAGCTAATCAAAATGAACATTTCTTGGAGATAAAATTTACTTTTTACAGCATGTTAATTGATGGAGTTAGTTAGAAGCTAATGGGAAAAAAACTATAAGCCGGTAAAATTATTGCGTTGTTGCGAGGATAGTAAATAGGGCGGGAAAGTGAGGGCCAGAGGAGCAACCCAGGGGAATGGGGATACCTGGAAGACATTTCTTGCCAATATATAAAAGTTTGTTTGGAATCACAATTGGACTATAATGGGGATCTAGGTTTTTTTTTTTAAATATTCGCGTCTGGAAAGATTTAGAACAAAAACGGCCCTAAAATGGAGCCCTGCAGGACACCAATCCGCACAAACGATCCCGCAGAAGTTACCCCATGTATGCTAACTTTCTGACAGCATTTTTTTAATAAGAGACTAGAAGGTTAAGAGAATATCCACAAACACCATAGTGTTTTAATTTAAGAATAAGCGTACCATGGTCAACGCAATCAAAGGCTTTAGACAGATCGCAGAACACACCAATTGCATCCTGCGAATCCTCCCAATATATGATTTATGAGCGTTGCACCAGCGTCAGTAGTTTGGAGTAGTATGTAAACATTTGATGCGCCATACGTATATATGTGGTAGGATGGATCAATAGTTTCGAGTAGTAAGTAAGTATTTGATGCGCAGACACACTACCAACAATAAGTTTATCTTACCATACTTAGTGGGGAATATAGTTTCGTCGTTGATAGTCTTCTGTGTGAAGGTCATGACATAGTCGACGTACTGCGGCGCCGCGACGCGCGACTTCTTGCCGCGCTCGTCGTACCAGGCGTAGATGCGTCCCGCGGGACCCGTCATCTCGGGGCAGCTCGCGCCCGAGCAAAACTCTGACACGGTGCCGTACAACAGGTTCACGTGCTCGAACAGCGCTAAAGCTGCAACGCCCACACACACAAATACCATCAATACTCATTCATCATCTACTAGAAGCGCTAATCACTTCATTACATCTCAATATATGTTATTTCGCGCAATGGTCTTTATTAGAATATAATTGTTACGAGATTAAAGTCAATATGATTGCAATGAAAGCTTTGCCTAGCATTAGGGCAATCACATAGCCTATTATTATTATAATAACAGGATCGTTAAGCAAAGATAGGTACAAAGAAACGCGAACGCGTGAATATCACAAATGCGTCAATTTAATTGGATAATCGCATATTGCCCGCCATTTTGTTACCCACCTTACCCACAACCCCTCTCTATTCCTTTTAACTTCTACTCACGTACGCGCACCTACACCGTTGCTGTCATCTATAAAAATTTGAACACAATTTAAGGAACTGTGAATCTGTTTTTACCCGGTGATCCTGACTTGTCCAATTAATCTGATAAGTGCTAGTTATAATTTAACCAAGTATCCTTTATTTAAAAACGAATTTACGCCCTTAAAATTAATGGAGCTGCAGTATAAATGTTGATCATTATTGGTCACTAATATCACAATATAACACATACTACTCAAAACCAAACTTCATTGATGTATAATGAAAGTAATACTACTTTTGCGTACATTACTAGCTATATTGTTTAAAAACGGAACAACGCCACCTACCAGCGGCTGTTAACATTACAATTTTACTTGTCCATGCGAATAAAACAAACAGTTTAGCTATGCGATTTGCACTACAAGCAATTAAAAAAAAACAATACTAATTTCATTCAAAGTTAAACAAATTACAACGGTAGTGCATTTTTTTTAAATCTAGTACACTTAAGACTTCGGGTACAGTATGTTTAATAATCATTCTTCCCAGATTCTGTTTAGCTGGAGGAAGATTATCCTCAACAATGGCAATGTGTTCAATGTTTGGTTTAAATTTAGTAGAGTTCCATTTATATCTCTAATTTAAACTTACTAAATATTCTCTGCTTTACCTCTTCGAGAAATTTATCAATCTATCTTGAGCAATTTTAAATCATTCTAAGTCAGTAGTGTTATAATCGCAATAACTTTCATCACTTAAATTTAAAATAGATTCACCAACTAAAAAGGGCCTGGTGTCTGAGGTAGAAGGTCAATCGGATGATTAGTTAACGGTCGCGAATTTAAACACGCTTTTCAACCAGGGACAAAAGTTTAGATAAATCCTCGAATATCAGCCAAATGACTTTTTAGCACAGAACACACCTACTTCCTATGTGGCCACAAAATTTGGTTCATTAAGAGGAATTAGATGCCATGTTTCAACTCAAGTGTGTTCATTTGAACATTGTCCTCAAGCAATTTTGATTTCGCGCGATTGATCATATCATAAAGCTCTTTATTTATAAAACCTTTTCTTAGCGATCGAATTTTCAAGGATGCTATCTTTGACGGCACTTTTCGACGGACTTTTGTTAGATGGCGACTTCCATTATTCTTCAACTATCCTTACTATTGATTTGGTTATTTTGAGAACGTATTCGACACTCTTAATAATTTGAGGTCGGTAATAAGTTTTATTCTACGGATTCTGTTACGAATTTGTTTTTACTACTAAATTGTAATAAAATGTTCTATATTTTTAAGAGAAATCTAGGTTAAATCAGAAGAAATGCGAGGCGGCGACACCCCGATAACAGTTCATAATTTAGGGGACGATGACGTAACCGCTACTACGCACCGCTCGACTCGAGTAAAGCAATTAACAGTAAAACATTGATATACAAAATGTTAACCTTGTGCTAAACAAGTTAGTCGAATCGACCGCTAGTTCTCGTACTAATTATAAACCGGAGCGATGCGGTCTCAGATTGTTTAACTACAAGATACGCTCATACGTAGCATGTAACATACTTAAGGAAAATGTATACTAACTGTGCGAGGCGAGCCACTCATTGTAGTCGAGTCCGTGCGGCAGGTCCACCAGCTGACGCATGTCGAGCTCTGGCAGCTTGCGCTCCAGCAACGCTTCCTGCAGGTACAACTTCGGGTCCCCGGTCGGCTCACCCTCGCGCTCCTTGCGCCTCGCCTTCCTGTAACACCACCATACTACGCATCATACCGTGAATTCTCTAATTTAAATGTTTAGAAGTTAGAAGTCAAGAGGTGTAACTAATTCGCCAGTAATCCTCTCTACAGCACGGCAGGCTCGTGAATATTTGTATATAGTGATGTGACGTATGTGTTACCCACGCGATCCGAAGTAAGCATAACACGTGAACAGCGTGAGCAGAGCGCACTGTAAGATACGGAAGGGTCGCGATAACGGAGGCCTTTGCTTACATCATCGCGCACCGCACCGATATAGCGCGACTATCGTTCGATATGTGAGGTGTGTCATCTTATACTTGACATATTATATTTATACAAAGTTTTAGTTTAAGTAGGTGCGTTCTATTCGTTAGAATTCACTAAGGTATAGGCACACTAAATTACTTAGCTTTAGATTACTAAATATATCTATAATGATGTAATAATTGATTTTTTTTGAACTGGCTGCACTATTGACCTGTCAAGGTTTTTACTGCTTCACCGGGCTAATCATGTAATAATATCGCTTCGACTGAGATGCATCTGGTCGACGCAAAGTTTGTATTCAGAGTGTTATTAGTTTATCAGTGAAATGCATACAGGATCACTAGAATCTATTACTATTGAATGTGCAAATACCGAACGTAGTTATATAGACCACAGCTCTATAGGAACTGTAAAGGAAATCTATACTATTTGGAACAAATATATTACATTATATCTACTACATACATATATGCGCCGATAACACGATTGCAATGTTCGAAAAAAATTATCGAGCAGTATTTTAGTATTGTTCAAAGGAATTTGTTAAACATAGCAAGTGGAAAGAAATACCACCATTATTTAGCAACTAAAAAGATGCCGCAAGATTTAAAAATCGTATTAGATAGGAAAGTAAAAATAAATGCTCGTTCAATTTTGCCTTTTAAAAGTAACCGCTGAAGGTTTGAATGTGAATCAGTTGTACTGTTTACTCTATACATGAGTACAGTGTATATCAGCAGGAAAAAAAACAGTTAGTACCTGTATCAAAACAATGACATGAATTAGTTAAGCTGATTAAAATGGGATAAATGTCCCCACATCTTTGAAAAATAATCATTATGACACCATATACTTTTAAAGAAAATAGAGAAACAAAGAAAATCTGATTAGATTTTTATCCGACATAAACTATGGTGACAACTGAAGATGGATGATGACCTGTCGAAACATACAACGAACTGATAAACAGAGATAAAAACTTTGAAAGGAGTCAGTTATAGTTCCGTATGGATGAGTGTTTAGAAAACAATTATATTGAAGAGGCTGCAACGAAAAAACTTATTTGTTTTACTTCAACTTTGATCCATTCGTTAGAATTTTGAACTTATACTTACATAACAAACAAATACAGCAGAAATCGTACAGGGTTAAGTCATTTTAGAGTATAATTAAATAAATTTGTTATAAAAAAGGAAACGGCAAAAAAACTCATCCAAATAGTTTCATTTATAGTATTAAAGAGAACCGAGTATTAAATGTGAACTGTTTTATCTTCTGTTCCTAAGTATTGAAACCGACGCCGGTGTACGAAACACTGTGACGCGACATTTATTAACTTTTACAAGAGTGCCGCAACAAAAAGGAATACAACTGAGTTGCACAGGTAATGTGTATGTTGTGTAGGCGCATGTAGATCGAACTGCGCTATTTTACATGGTGTTTATATATTCACAAAGTAGGAGCACTTGTGGCGCTCGCACTCGCTCACGCGCAGTTGTGGTGGCCGGTTACAATACTACACGGTATGTGTGCGCGCGCCTAGCGGTCGGCGCTCACCTGAAGGGGACGGCCGAGTAGAGGTACGAAGGCAGCGAAAACAGCACTCCGAGTACCACCGCGTGGCACATCTCGACCTCGACTAACTGATTATGAGCACGCGCGCGGGCCTCTCGCGAGACTGAGACGACTCGACTGTGCGTCTCAATCGCACTCGTTTACCGAGCCAAGTGTGGCTCAGCGCCTACGCCTAACGAGAGAACGAATCACGAGCCACGCGATACCTACGAATACGAAGGCAAGGTGACCATTGACCGAATGATTAAGACACTGCGATTAAATATACATGGACTCTTGCGTCCGTAAACAATGAAATGCAGATACTGTGAGGTCACAAGACACACAGCGCAACCGACTTCTCTTTGTTATATATGCAAGGTCGCTCTTTCTTAAATTCTAATATATATACGAACCTATGGTTGTAAGTAAGATAATATTCGTAAATGAGTATGGAGAGTTTTGTTGACAATCGTACTCTTCGAGCTGTCAATTTTTTAGCAGGTATCCGACCTTTTTACTTCGGATAATTTTGTATGACAGTTGATAAGATAGGAAGCAATAGTGAATTCAAAAATAGTTTTATTTTTGAATTCACTATTGCTTCCTATCTTATCAACAAGCAATCGAAAGCAATATTAGTATGTAGTATCGCATACTTGCTGAGTGTGTAAATCAAGGCCGCATATTTGTTGCAGGTCTATAAATATTTGTATAATGCACGAATATAAAGACTCTACGTAATGCGAAGACGACAGAACCTTTAACGCAGCTCCAAACCGCTCAGGTGCATATTATCATAAATTTGAAAAAAAAATCATATGATAAAATCATTTACAGCTGCGCTCAATAGTGCAGGAAATAATGCAAACTCGGTACGAAATTAATTCAGGGCGATTATTTTTAGGAGCCCGATGACACAGTGTGCGATTTGGCAGAGTGCCACGGCGCGCAGCGGCAACAGCGCGTGCAGCGCAGCGCGGCGCGGCGTGCCGGGACGCTTTATGCTCGCTAGAGAACGCGCAACGATCGCGCCGCACCGCCGCGCCACGGCCACTCGCAATGCAACATCCACACCGTATATGTCAATGATGACGGAAATCCTTTTTACTTATTAAGGGATACAAAGAAAAATCTAAATTTTTGGGTGATTTTCAACATGCCGTAATAAGGTAGCAAATGCCCGAACAGTAAAATGAAACGGAGCACATTGTAGCTTCAAGTGTCTAGTTTTTGGACTAGTTCATATAAGTTTTGTCTGATTATTATTAATTTTAATTTCCAAACACTAACCAGAACACTTCGAACATTTGAAACACTCCGACTAATTTGAAAATAAAACGTTCGCACTCTCTGAAAATAAAATAAAACTCTATTTTATTCCTTTTCAAGGGTGGAATGGTCACAAAAGGAAAATAGAGTCGCGGTTATCGCGTTGAACCGCTATGGTTACGCGCGAAAATAAATTGAAGAGATTCTACAAAAATTAAAAGCAAGCACCGACTTCCAATACATCTCTAGGTAGCTCACATATTCATATGTTTTATTTAATTTGGTTAATTTGATAAACTATTTATTTTCCGCTTTTCAGTGCCTTATGGGTTTTTGATTGATATTGAAGTCGGTTAATACTTTTTTTTGAAAATTTACTTTATTTTTCCATTTTTAGTGTACATAAATATATTTTACTAGCAGTGCCCGCGAACTCCGTTCCGCCTTAAGTATATTAAAATATGCGCATTTTTGCGGTATGGTATCTATCGGTATGGTATGCGATATGGTTTCAATTGGTTGTACAATAAGTAACGTTTGGTACGAACGCAACCTTATCAATAATCCGCGATAGTTTCTACCACCAACTCGGCTACCATCGCTTCACACATAATACACCTTAAGTAATGTAATTACAGTGCTTGCGTCATGTTGCAACACAGCAACGAACATAAGCACAATAGGCTCCTAAGAATTGAAGAGTTTTTTTTATAATATTGGTGGCAAACGAACATACGGGTCACCTGATGGTAAGTGATCACGGCCGCCCATGGACACCTGCGATACGAGAGGAAACACAGATGCGTTGCCGGCCCTTAAGAAAGGAGTAGGCTCATTTCATGAAAGTTTTCTTACTTTGTCACGGATCCCATGATCAGAACCTAACCAAATTCTCATCAAACTACCCTTGAAGTACATCCTTTCCAATAAAAAATGAATCATCGAAATCGGTTAGCGTGATATTGAGTTATTCGTCTATTTGTCGTTTACATAATTAATGCAAATTTAAAACTTATACGGTTTTGCACTGGATGCCGTTGTCGGAACTGGACCAAATTAAAATGGGACCACACGGGAAGCACCAGCTTTCAAATAAAAAAAGAATCATCAAAATCGGTTCACCCAGTCCAAAGTTATGAGGTAACAAACATAAAAAAAAAAAAAAAAAAAATACAGTCGAATTGATAACCTCCTCCTTTTTTTGAAGTCGGTTAAAAATACAACACTAAGGTATAAAGAAAACAATTAATAATAACGTTGTCTTTTTGAAAAAAAGCTGCGTTGTGTTAATGATTTTTATTTCATCTCTGTGTATCATCCAGCAATAAGCCGCCATCATATTAACGTCCCGACGGCCTTGATATCTTCTTTCCAACTCTTTTATCTCCTAATGAAACCATTCACATTGTTCTTAGCTGTAGTTGCTTAGATTTTTTGGGAAACAATCAATGTGAGACTTCACAAAATGAATTGTCAGACTCATATTACAGCCTATAATTTTTATAGGAGTTTAACATTTCCTGGATAATATTTTTATACAGAGGATCTTTTGTGTTGTCTAGCAATTCAGATACGGCATTTTTAAGTGTCAGACATTTCATTCCAATGTTGTCATCACTTTTTCAAATTTTGTATCCCTACTCAGTTTCCTGATGTTAGGTCCCATGAATATTTCCTCTATCAACTTCGCATCAGATAAGCTAGGGAAACATGAACAAAAATACTTGAATGTATTCCATCTTGCGATAATTCCTTTACGAACTGTTTTTGATTAACGGAAAAAATAAAAGTCTTCCACCATGTGTGTAATGTGTGCATGTACGTATGTGAGGTGATCTCATGTGTGTAAAGTGATGTAGGTGAGTCACTGTATTGCGATAGTAACAGCTCGAGGGCTTCATCCGGGGACGACCTAGGCTCGAAGATGCTTGTCTCACTCTCGGCCCTCATCCGTAAGATGGTCGGAAGCGAGAACGGGTGGAGCTCCGTCACCTCATACTACGAGGTGGTTAGCAGACCAGCCAGCTCTCCTCCCGCGGTCGACGATCACGGCGGCGAAGGGTCAGTAATGACTTGATACCGCTGTAAAGAGGGCCTGGGAGCGATGGACGCGGCCACGTTCGTCGCCCTTGCAGTTGTTCTGCACAGGCCCATGTGGTCAAGACGCATTGTGCCGATGCGCCTCCGACGGTCGTCAGGGTGGGCAACAGTTACCCTCCCTTGAGGGGTCTAACTTTCTGACCCCTCGCACCGCGAAGAGGCCCCTTACGAGGGGCCACACCTGCCGGGGGAGCAGAGGCAGTGCCAGTTCACGGTCAACAGGTGTGAGAAGGCACCATGGGGTTTTAGTCCGTGCAAGTCGGACATACCCCACCCTCAGTTGTTTCAATTCGAAATTCGAACATCATTATTCAATTCAAGCATTATTAGCACATCTCTAATATACATTTTGCAGGTGTACCCGCGGCTCCTTTCGCGTCAAAGCTAATGTAAAAAACAGAGACTTATAAAATTGTCTGAAAGTATTAATTCCATTTACTTATCTACTTTTTTCTCTCGTACTTAAGTCGCGTTGTCAATAAAAGTACAATAACTTTTGATCGGAGGAACCGATTTTAATGAAACCAAGACTAAATGTTATTCGAGGATATGCTTTAAGATTTTCTTGGTGAGGTTTTATCGTGAACTCATTACATACTTTAGCATTGTTCAAACAAACAGACAGACAGACATTTCGAAAAATGATTGAAATGTATTTTATTTCTTATTCTAAGACATATGTACTATGTTTTTTTTTTCACAAAAATCTAAAAACTACAGACACGTTACCATTTACATTCTTATTTATGTATAGTATTGAAGTTTATGTTAGAAGTCTATATTAAGAGCACCTTTTATTTTCGGAATCAGCACACCAAATAACACAGGCATGAAGTATAATATAATTGAAAATCGTTGGCCTGTGTAGTTAAATACCTTCCAATATTATTATGAAATGTTTAAAGCACACACGCCATATGCATATCGCACAACCGTAAGATAACCATCTTGTGGCGTAATTTTGTTTTTGGAAGTAAATGCAATGCTTATACCAACATTTATTTCTAGTATTTAATTGAATCTATTCATATAATAAAAATGTAAATCTAACGTGTCTGTACTATTTACATTTTTGTGAAAACAAAATGATGCACGTGCCCATGAATAAGTAACGGAATACATTTCAGTTATTTTTAGAAAAGTTTGTCCGTCCGTCTGTTTGTTGTCTGTAAAGGCATCATTGCTAAAGTACTTTATCATAAAGTATCAGGATCATAAAGAATATCTTCGAGTAACATTTAGTCTTTGTTTCATTTGAATAGGTTCACTCTATCACAAGTTATTGTCATTGGAATGACGGCGCGACTTAAGTACCAGAGAGGAGTATATAAGTAAATGTATTTCAGTATAACCAAAACTAGGATATGATATCTAGTGTATATATAAAAAAATAACTATAAAACAGTAGGTACTTTTAAGTAGGTGGTAGAGCTACGCTGAAGTTATTACTGGTTTCAGTGTGAATGGGTCGGCTCGTTCGGGGTAGTACCACCCTCTCATAGAAAACCGACGTGAAGTAACAGTGCTTGCATTTTTGCGTTTCGTTAGGTCAGTGAGAGCGCCGTAGGCCCACCTGCCCTCTCCTTTCCCCTCTCCCCTCCCTCCTTTTCCCCCAAACATAAGCTGGCAACGCACTTTCGACTCCCCTGGTGTTGTAAGTGTCTATCGTGCCTATTGTTGGGATCACTTAACATCAGGTGACCCATATGTTCGTTTGCCTGCTATGACATAAAAAAAGTAAATGAGAGAAAAATGTTAATATTTTATTTTCACACACAGAGCAATAAACATTGATAGAAAAGAAGTTTATTAGTCATTTAATGTGTGTTAATTGATGGCCAATAGATGGCGCTCAACATGAAATGTAATTTTCTGAATCACAGTGTCGAGACGAAATTTTGTGGAATGGGTGTGTCTTTGGTATTGTATGTTTTTTGTTGGCTGAGTGCCTTAAGCGCTCGCCTTAGTAGTCCGGTGAAGCTGTAAAGACCTTGCCAGGTCAATAGCATAGTCAGTTCGAAAAAAAAAAAAAAAAAATGTTTTTGTTATTTTTTTCCTGCTGTAAAAACTACTGGACGGACTGGATCAGAGTAATATAATTATATGCTAAATTTATAATAAAATAGTTATAAGAAAACTAAAGGGACGAGATCGATACATTAACTTTCTATCCGTTCCTCAAAATAATAGAAATATTTAAAAAATTTTGAAGTGTACATTCATTTTTTTAAACTCGATTTACAGATTAAAATTCAAAATGTTATTCTGCGACTTTATCGGAATTAATTTATTAATAAGTTACGTTTTAGTGTGATGACTGAAACTTCGTAACTCAGGACGTTATTTTGAGTACCACGCCGTATCCCGAGAGTCAGATTACAAATATACAGATGGTTTTATTAATCAAGGTTTTTTTTGCATTAAATCCACGCAAACGAAGTCGCGCGCATAGCTAGTATGCGATATCATAATTATTATGGTTAACAATGTTTTTTGTTTTTTTTTTTGTAAAATGTGATATACTTGTACTAAGTTAAGTATAGCTTGGTGGTGCAGCCTTGTCTGCTACTTGGACAATGGGTCCAAATTATATCGAGCAGATTAGTGCGCTGATATTTAAGATCCCTGCCCACGTGAGACCGTATGTTTAAACACAATTAGAACAAACGAGGCGACAGTAGAACTAGCGGTACGTCTGATGTAGAAGCATCGGCATTATGACTCGAATACGACCGCGATATAATAAAAAACCTCATTAAATAGACAGAACACGATCACCATTTGAACATATTATGAAAAGACTAACTCGGTTGTAGGGTCAGCGTGGAAACGTCAAGAATGGTACGAGGCTCCGATGTTGTTATATGCTTCGAGGCCGCCGAAAGGCCACACGCGCCGCCTCGCCCTAGCCTCTATACGAACCACTTCACCTTGATTTCTTCTAACGCTGAACAATTATAGCTAAAAGTGGACTTTAACTAAACGCAATAAAAACCGCACCGGACCGTGCCACACAGCGCCGCACCATCAACACTACTCTTAACTTGAGAAATGACAGTGACTGATCAGTCAGTTTCCTTCTAACCTTAGCGTGTTAGCATGCTACGTTCCTTCAATAATTAATAACAAATCATAATGTAAATTAAGTTTTATCAAGTCTAACAATGCAGTGGTAGTATGCCGACATATCACGTGTTGCTTCTGCGTATATGAGTGCCTGACATATAATCTTTTTTATTGATAACACTGCCATGAATCTAGTAACACTGACTTATTTGATTTTGTAGCGGTACGTGAGGCGAAACATCATTGTAGGATCACATCTTCGTCAGAGGGCGTTAAGAACAATTTTGCTGTTAATAATATAAACTCATTTACATATCTTTAACCTGTTAAGAAACGAGTCATGGATAAGTACAGCTACAAGTTTTTTACATTTCAATCAAGGTACTAAGTTTTTCTCTATCCAGTATATAGTAAATCAATAAACACACACACATCTCTTAACATTCTTCTAATAAGATACAGTTAGATTTACAAAGCGATGATGGCTCAGTGGTTACTGGATCGCTCCAGCGTCACGTGCACGAGGACGTTCCTACTCGAGTTCCTCGATTTCGCTTGTCCTGCGCGACGATGCGCCGCACCAGCGCTGCTTCTTCCCGACCGGCGACGGTTTCGGGGAGATTGAAAAAAGGCCCTTCTCAGGGCCAACCAGATCCCGCGTCTATACGACGACTGACTACCAGCATGCCCACTGACTCCGATATCCCACGCACACCGACGACATCCGCTATGCTCACCGAACTCCGCTCTTCGGAGCCTGAACCTTGCCTTACGCCCCAGGAAACGCTACGGCCTGCCAGTGGACACAGAGCCCGACAAGATTACCGAAGCCATCCGTGAGAAGGGTTTTCATCCGGAGTACACCCGACTCATCCAGGGAAGAGGTGGAAGACCAGGGTGCATCTTCCACTGCTCCCTGGAAAAAACACCAGCCCTCATTCCGGACATATATAACTTTAATGAGCTCCTGTTAATGAAGACGACTATAGAAACCTGGCGAGGGAGGAGGGGCCCGGCACAGTGCCATCGATGCCAGCGTTTTCAGGCACTCGTCCCACCATTGCCACCGCCCGATAGCCTGCGTGAGGTGCGGCGGCCCGCACTTCGCAAGCAACTGCGACCGCCCACGAGAAGAACCTGCGTCCTGCGCAAACTGCGGAAGGGCGCACACATCAAATAACGCCCGCCTGTACCCCGTGTTCTGCCGCGAGGCGCGCAATGGCCGAACGGGGACCGTCGCCCGGATGGGTGACGCCAGGCGACAAGAGGAGCACAGCACAGCGCCTACAATGGTCGAGGCGTCGGCAGCGGGGAGCCTGATGGCCCCCGCAAACGACCCCGGCCACAGACGACCCAAAAAGAGATTGCCAAAACAATCAGGAGGAGCTCTCGTATCGACAGAGGTGACCTAGCCACCAAAATCGGCAGAGGACCCTACCTAGAACATCCTCATCACACTTATGAAAACCCTGGCCGCCACAACAATCCCGGAAGTGATTGAAAAATGCTTTAAGAGAGCCCTGCAAGTGCTCATACCGATGGCCAGGCCTCTCAGATGACAGCCGCGAAAAACAAATAGATGCCTCTCACCAAAACCAGCGCCAGATGACGCCGAAGATGCCATTATCGCCCACCTGATTGAGGGGGCGACAAATAAATAACAAGATACTCCCGTTGAGGCGGGAGGCGAGAGAAGCCACCGTCAGAGGGGCAACCCTAGTACGGTCACGCGAGAAGATTGCGACGCAGTGGTTAACGTGGTCAGATACTGTGCCGATCGACGTATTTTCGAGTCCTTGTCAATGAACCGGAGTTTTCGGTAAAGATAGGACGATAATGAGTCATAGAAGTGAAATATTGGTTTGAATTGATGTCATAACAAACCAGTAACTACTGCCCGTGTAATAGTACGTATTCCTTATGCTGTAATTATTTTGAAGTCGTTGTTTTATTCATGTAATAATAATAACCAGTGATCACCCAGTGCTCAAAATTAGAACATAAATCATTGATAAATTAGTTAGAACTTTATTTGGGTTCTCTAGTTAAAGGGTATATACCTCTACAATCTGTTGATATATGGCAATATAATGTTAGATAAGTGGTAACACTAACTTCCTGTTGTAATGTGTCATGGTTTACATACAGACGTAGTACGAGTACGTCAAAGAGTATAATAAATATTATAATAAGAGTACGTTGTGGTTCCAACAATAAGTTAATTTACACAATCAACGCTAAATGCGCCCAACACAATCAATGGCTTTCATCATGGCTACTCAGTAAATATGCCACTTTTTTATTAAGTTGTATAAACATAAAATAAATCTATGTTTAGATGAAAGCTGAAATTAATTATACATTTGAAACAAAAAATAGGCGATTCAAAAAACTCCCAATTTCAAAATTTACCCCTATTCATGACACAATTTTCAATTAATTTTACACGAGATCCAAATCGGATAACGGGTATTAGTTAACGAATATCACCACACATTATTATAGTTTTTCTTCGAAATGGTTTATTTTCATCAATTTCATTGCATAGATCCTGCAATATCTATGATTTTAATCACTTGCACTGGAAAAGTGGATACCTCATCAATAATTATCAATGATGAGGAATTTATGTAACAACCATAGCTACTATTTGTAGTAAAATTCGCTACAGAATTTTCTAAAATGATTATAAGTCATTGAAACACATGGTGTAAAGTACTACCTCCAAATGTTAGAGTTGAAGTTATGCCACTGGACACTGTTGGAATAAAACGAACATTAATAATCATAATAATATTAACATATTATATATTTGTAACATTTCGTTTCTGTCAAACGTAAGTTATGTTAAAAATATTGAATGAAGGATGAAACAAAAATTTTCCAAAAATAAAACCAATTTCGATATGAAAAACCAATAAGACACTAAAAAGCGAAAAATAACCAAAATATTAAATTAACCAAATTAATTAAAAAATATTGATATTTGCGCTACCTAATAATATATTTGAAGTCAATGCCAACCTAAATTCATATCATTCGCGACAATTTATTGTCGTATTTAATTATAGTGTATTAGTAGTAATTAGCTAATATAGTTATAGTTAATAGATAGTTTTGTCCGCAAATAAATATATCTGATTGACCTTGTTTTATTTTACATTATAGGAAATAGTGTTTGTGCATTATAATAGTGTAGCTGTATACTATTATAGCTATACGAGTACATATCGCAATAGTTATGCACGTTTGTTAAACCATGTAGTTTTCATGTATAGTAATAATGTTTATTCGATCGTTTTTATAGTAAATTTGTAATAGATATAACACATGTACTATTTGGTATTAAACGCTGTGCATAGATCTAATAACAATGTTTAGAATAGTTGTAATTGATATAGAATTGTTTAGATATTAAGAATATTGTAATAATTCTTGTATCTAAATAAATAGAAAGCGAAGGGTGACTCATCGCCATACCGCACCGCCTGTATAGTTAGTTAGGACGCACTGAGCGCTCTGATTGGCGGAGCGCCGCCGGCGTGCGTAAGCGGTGCTTTGTCCCGAAATCGTGCCTGAGAGCGGCCTTAAAAACGGGCGCGGGCGGTATAGATAATCTGTTTTGAACGAGTCTGTATACGAGCACATCCTTCGCTGCTTCACTAGTAACAAATCTTTTATCGCGAGAAAACCTCAACGTTCTTCAAGTTCAACTTCGGAATCAGCAAATCATCGCTATAGTTGTGAGTCATTCGGAGGTGGCTCACATCTATATACATACTTTTGGTCCACTCTCGTGTCCACGATGTATATCTGTATAGTATACATATTTTATTACCTGCAATAAATCTGAAATGTAGGTTGGCATCGACTTCAGATATATTATTATGTAGCTATTATTATTATACGTAGATACGAAGTCGGTGAAAATCAAATAAACGATATTTCACCCCCTTAAGGGTTGATAATATTTATATAGGATTACCTTTGTGTAAAACCAATTCAATTAAAAAAAATGATTAAAATCGCTTCACAATTGACGAAACTATCGATTAACATACATACAATCATTTTCATTGACATTTTTCGAAGTCGGTTACAAAAGGTAAGAGTAAAATGACAGATGGCGATACGTCATTTTCATTTACATGTGGGTAATGTAATGTATATTTGGTAGGTAGTAATGTATATTTTAATTAAGTTAATGTATTTTATATTTAAAAAATAGCTTTCTGCACTTCTCCTCCATATAAACTTTAACTATACCAAATTTCACGTTCATCCGTTCAAGCAATTCGCTTAAAAATGGGTACAAAGTTTTGGCTTAATAATATATATTATATTAATATATAAGACTAGCTGTACCCGCAGCTCCGCACGCGTTTTTTTTTAATTGTATTAAAGAAATATAAAATTGTGACACCATGTACAATTATAGAAATGCTCTTTAAAATAATTGTAAGAACGACACGCACGCCACCTACAGTGACATGTAACGTATACATTAGATATATAAATACTAACAGTGTGTTAAATGAGGTTTATCATCAGCAACATATTTGGAACCTTAACCCACCATGTAACTACCTCAGTGCCCACTTACACTGTATAAGGAACTAATGAAACAATGACTTAAAAATGTTATTATAATGATATAATATGCCCATATTGTCAATAAGTAATATCTTTTTATATTATCTTTTTAGAAACACCCCTTCTATCTTCAAAATTACTATTAATAATTATAATGTTGAATTGTATATAATGAATGAGCTGACATCTTGAAATCTATACTAATATTATAAAGAGGTAAAGTTTGTGACGTTGTGGCGTTGTAAGGGGTAATCTCAGGAACTACTTGTCCGATTTGAATAATTTTTTCAGTGTTATATAGCTCATACATCGAGAATGGTTATAGGCTACATATCATCACGCTAAGGCCAATAGGAGCGGAGCACAGATGAAAAATGTTTCAAAATCGAGATGGTTTTTTTCTTTTTGAGAGCTTCTGCTGTGTGTCAGCGTTAGCCCAGAGTAGTAACTATTACTACGCGGACGAAGTCGCGGGCAGGGGCTATAATCTATATACTAATATTATAAAGAGGTAAAGTTTGTGAGTTTGTGACGTTGTAGGGGGTAATCTCAGGAAGTACTAAACCGATTTTGAAAATTCTTTTACTAATATAAAGCCACGTTATTTATGAGTGTTATAGGCTACATATCATCACGCTAAGACCAACAGGAGCGGAGCAACAATGAAAAATGTTTTAAAATCGGGGTATTTTTTCCTTTTGAGAGCTTCCGCTGCGTCTTAGCCCAAAATAACTATTCCACGCGTGCGAAGTCGCGGGCAGAAGCTATTAACTAATTATATTATCTATACTAATATTATAAAGAGGTAAAGTTTGTGACGTTGTAGGGGGTAATTTTACGGAACGACTAAACCGATTTTGAAAATTCTTTTACCAATATAAAGCACGTTATTTATGAGTGTCATAGGCTACATATCATCACGCTAAGACCAATAGGAGCGGAGCAATAATGAAAAATGTTTTAAAATCGGGATATTTGTTCCTTTTGAGAGCTTCCTCTGCGTCTTAGTCCAAAATAACTAATCCACGCGTGCGAAGTCGCGGGCAGAAGCTATTAACTAATTATATTATTTATAATCTATACTAATATTATAAAGAGGTAAAGTTTGTGAGGTTGTAGGGGGTAATATCTGGGGAGTCGGAGAAAAATGGTCGAACGAAAACGTTTCTTACGAACTCTGCCTTAATTATGATCTATAATAGGTCTTTACCTATGAAATTGCCGTTCTGCAGTACTGGACATTTCAAATCAAAATAATTTTTGTTTGGCTAAGAATTCTAATTTCAAATTAATTTTATTTTAAAAACATGGAATTATTTTTCCAAAAGTAGTCATTTGTTTATTGATTAGTGTTACATTTTCATCGCATTTCAATCTTTTTTGTCATCATGGATACGTTAAAAATTCGAGTAATTATGGAATACGAGTACCGTCGTGGCAGCAACACGGCACAAGCGGCACGCAACATCAACGACGTTTACGGAGCTAACACTACAAACCAACGCACCACCTGTTATTGGTTTGCTCGCTTCCGTTCTGGGAATTTCGACCTGAAAAATGAACTTCGCGGTCGTCCGAAGAGTTTGGTCGACAATGACGAATTAAAGGCGATTGTGGAAGCTGATGATACACAATCTACGGCTGAATTAGCAGCAGCTTTCGACGTTAGCGTCAAAACAATATTGGTCCATTTGCGTCAAATTGGCATGGTAAAAAAGCTTGACAAATGGGTGCCCCACGAACTCAATGATCGCCAGCGCGAAGTACGCGTCGAGACGTAGACGTATTAAAAAATTTAAACGAATTTTTTTCATGTATTTTTTATTTGTACTAATCGAAGTAATCACCCATACATTCAATGCATCTTTGCCAACGCAGTGGTAGTTTATTGATGCCCTTCTTAAAGAAATCAGCTGGACGGGAGGCAACAAATTCTTCAAAGGCATTTTGTACTGCCTCTCAGGTATTGAATTTTTTTCCCGCCAAGGAGTTATACAAATTCTGGAAAAAGTAGTAGTCTGTAGGCGTAAGGTGAGTAGGGCGGATGACGGAGAACTTCCAACCCCAGTTCTTGCAACTTGGAGACCGTCTGCTGTGCAGTATGAGGTCGCTCGTTGTCGTGCAGGAGCAGCGGAGACGAGCGATTGACCAATGCTGGTTGGAGATGTGCCAGCTTCTCCATCATTGTGTTCAGTTCTTCACAGTACACATCTGCAGTAATGCTCACCCCGTTTGGTAAGAAGCTGTGATGAATCACACCGGCGCTAGACCACCAAACAGTGACCATCACTTTTCTAGGGGTAAGTTTTCGTTTAGGGCATTGTTTAGGTGCTTAACCAGGATCCAACCAACTTGCTAAGCGCTTGCGGTTATCAAACAGAATCCACTTTTCATCGCGGGTAACAATGCGGTGCAAAATTCCTTCATTTGTGTGTCTGTTGAGCAGTGCAAGGCACGTCTCGACGCGTACTTCGCGCTGGCGATCATTGAGTTCGTGGGGCACCCATTTGTCAAGCTTTTTTACCTTGCCAATTTGACGCAAATAGACGAATATTGTTTTGACGCTAACGTCGAAAGCTGCTGCTAATTCAGCCGTAGATTGTGTATCATCAGCTTCCACAATCGCCTTTAATTCGTCATTGTCGACCAAAGTCTTCGGACGACCGCGAGGTTCATTTTTCAGGTCGAAATTCCCAGAACGGAAGCGAGCAAACCAATAACAGGTGGTGCGTTGGTTTGTAGTGTTAGCTCCGTAAACGTCGTTGATGTTGCGTGCCGCTTGTGCCGCGTTGCTGCCACGACGGTACTTATATTCCATAATTACTCGAATTTTTAACGTATCCATGACGACAAAAAAGATTGAAATGCGATGAAAATGTAGCACTAATCAATAAACAAATGACTACTTTTGGAAAAAGAATTCCATGTTTTTAAAATAAAATTAATTTGAAGTTAGAATTCTTAGCCAAACAAAAATTATTTTGATTTGAAATGGCCAGTACTGCAGAACGGCAATTTCATAGGTAAATACCTATTATTAATTCTGATAATGAGGTTTAGAATAAACGACATCTTGGTGGAATAATTCATTTCTAAAGAACAAGCACCCACATTTTTTTGTTCCAACTTGTCCATGTGCAACCGAATAATTTAAAGTTGTATAATTATTTGTAATTCGCCGCTCAGTTGTTTCCGAAAAATGTATAAACTCTTCAGGATTTACATCCCGATTATTCATTCAATAATTGTGTTAAATTATTTTTTATTTCTGGTGCGACGAAAATACCCGCTGGGTAATTTCGACGAAAACTTTATCAAATATAGAATAGCTACGAAATCTTGGCGAAAAGCTTTTATGAATTGTTTCATTAAGCCTAAACTGATATGCAATAAAGGTATCAATACATATTAAGGCTCTATAGCTCGTCTGTATTAGACATTATATGATCATGCTAATACTCTCAGAGAAAACTGCTAGAAGTCGTTATCAACATAATAAATACAAAAGCAAAATGTATAAAAAAAAGGAAAAAATGAATATTTAGTTATTATTCGATACAAATAATCACAAATTATGAAATTAAATAAAAACGGAAAAGAAAAATCATTCTTTCATCATTCTTTTTAATTTTTATTTTTGTGATTGGGGTTCATTGTAAAAGCAGTTCCTTTTCGATTCGAATATGACGTTGAAAAATATTTATTTGCCTGTCTGTTTGTATATGTGAATGTAACTCAAGAACATTTTATTTAAGCATTTTTTATGAAATGTAATATATTATATCCTAATGTTATTCCGCAGTAGAATATTACAGATACAATATAGTAGAATTCTTACGAATCCCAAAATAATAATACAATATAACGTTTAAGACGAAACGTCTTAACATTCAATTTTGTCACGGAAAGTATTAGGATCTTGCTTTTTATATTAGGGTTTTATATGGAAAAAGTAAAACGAAAAAAATTGTTCTGAATTGATATATTTAATCCGTCGAAGTACGTATTATTATTATTTATATATCTTCGTCATTTTATAGATAGTTTATTGAATCCATCGCAGAAAACATTATGAGAACGAGAATCAATAAAATCTTTGAAGGCGGTTTGGACTGTCTCATCGGTATTGAATTTTTTCACGTGCAAGAAATTGTCCAAATACCGAAAAAAGTGGTAATCTGTTGAAGTAAAATCCGAGGAATATGATGGATGTCAGAAACATTCGAACTGCAGTGCCACTAATCTAGCAACCGCCCATCATGTAATACCTATGGATTCTAACGTTGTCCTGAGGCAGCAGTGGGCTAGAGAGGTTGGTAGGTGGATGGTAAGGAAATATGAAATGGTGCGAAAACAATTGAATCATTACATTTTTTTTTAATTTCTATCGCTGCGATATTACGACATACGTAATTAGGGAGGAAGCCGGAATAACGGCTTTGGGTGCGCTGACTCAGTCGCATTAAATCACAAGTCACGGGAAACAAAGAGAAGGAAGTAAAGTGTTGAGATTTGAGGCAACCTGATGCCACAGCTACTGTGACAATGTTGCACTGTTATTGCAGGCAGCTAGAAGCACCCTATCACTAAAGAAATATTTCATAAAAAATGTATCACAATGATTATATAAATTAGAAAGTTTGGAATAGAGTAAAATCAGGTAGCGGTGGCCTGCTCCAGTTAATTGATATTAATTTGGGGAATGAATCGTGCGTGTGATGTGTCGAGGCGAGGTCGCGTCACCTTGACACTCGTTGAACATGAAGACGGGCAGCACACTCTACACTGTTGATAGAATTCAACTCATGTAATTATTACATGTGTACGTGATCTAGTTCCGCTGAGTACGACACGCCTGTGCGGCGCGGCGGCCGCTTGTCACACACTACCCGGCTTTTGAATTAGCAGGTGCGTCGCGTCGCGTCCGAGGAAAGAGTCAAACGTCCGACTAAGATCGATTTGCTTCGATTTTGTAAAGCGTTATCTCTATCACACAGCGCAATGGCTGACAAAGACAAAGAAAACGATCTTCGAATTCGAACTTAGCCGGTGATCTCGGTCTTCTCCCCGAGGTGCCAAATCAAAAACCAGGTACTGTACTCATGTTTACCGAACAAAACACAACTCAAATGCACACCCCTCTTCAGTATCTGTGCATGTACCATCGAGGAACTTGCGTCTTCTCTCTATTAAGTACATTAAAAATATATTATTTTTAAGATGACTTTTTAGATTGTGCTGTTGTATGTTGCATTGTATTTTTGCTGTAGCTTAAATAAAAATTTTTCTTATATTAGGTCTTTACCTATGAAATTGCCGTTTTGTATGAAAAAATTTAAACGAATTTTTTTTCATGTATTTTTTATTTGTATTAATCGAAGTAATCACCCATGCAATCAATGCATCTTTGCCAACGCAGTGGCAGTTTATTGATGCCCTTCTTATAGAAATCAGCTGGACGGGAGGCAACAAATTCTTCAAAGGCATTTTGTACTGCCTCTCGGGTATTGAATTTTTTTCCCGCCAAGGAGTTATCCAAATTCTGGAAAAAGTAGTAGTCTGTAGGCGCAAGGTCTGGTGAGTAGGGCGGATGACGGAGAACTTCCAACCCCTGTTCTTGCAACTTGGAGACCGTCTGCTGTGCAGTATGAGGTCGCGCGTTGTCGTGCAGGAGCAGCGGAGACGAGCGATTGGCCAATGCTGGTTGGAGATGTGCCAGCATCTCCATCATTGTGTTCAGTTCTTCACAGTACACATCTGCAGTAATGCTCACCCCGTTTGGTAAGAAGCTGTGATGAATCACACCGGCGCTAGACCACCAAACAGTGACCATCACTTTTCTAGGGGTAAGTTTTCGTTTAGGGCATTGTTTAGGTGCTGAACCAGGATCCAACCAACTTGCTGAGCGCTTGCGGTTATCAAACAGAATCCATTTTTCATCGCAGGTAACAATGCGGTTCAAAATTCTTTCATTTGTGTGTCTGTTGAGCAGCACAAGGCACGTCTCGACGCGTACTTCGCGCTGGCGATCATCGAGTTCGTGGGGCACCCATTTATCAAGCTTTTTTCCTTGCCAATTTGACGCAAATGGACCAATATTGTTTTGACGCTAACGTCGAAAGCTGCTGCTAATTCAGCCGTAGATTATGTATCATCAGCTTCCACAATCGCCTTTAATTCGTCATTGTCGACCAAAGTCTTCGGACGACCGCGAGGTTCATTTTTCAGGTCGAAATTCCCAGAACGGAAGCGAGCAAACAAATAACAGGTGTGAAATTAGAATTCTTAGCCAAACAAAAATTATTTTGATTTGAAATGGCCAGTACTGCAGAACGGCAATTTCATAGGTAAAGAAAGACCTATTATAAATAATACAAGATAATTTCAGTATTCAAATTCAAATTAAAACTGTAGGGAATAAATATTGGAACAATGTAAAAATAAAGAGGAGCTGTGAGCAGTGCTGCCAACCACACCGTGAGTTTCATACCCCTAATTAAGTATTTAGTAAAGGGCAGAGCTGTAGCGACAAAAAAAACTTAATAACCACCTCAAAATGGTAAACGGATATTATACTTAGTCTGGCCATAAATACTGTTATAATTAAAAATAAACAAAATATTACATTTGAATTTGGAATCTGTAATTTTTATATGATTATTCATTGAGTTTTCTCATTTTGGCGCCAATACATTGTACAATATTTTGCGATATTAAAATGGAGTGGGGTGATAAAGAGAACCGAATAGTTATGATTGCATTACACAAAGTAGGTATAGAACCAAATGCAATAGTTAAAACTCTCCATACGCTTGGTATTAGTAAAATGTTTATGTACCGGGCTATTAATAGGTACAAAGAGACCTCCTCCGTTTGTGACAGAGAAAGATCTGGCCGTCCACGTAGTGTTCGTACGAAAAAGGTGGTCAAAGCAGTAAGAGAAAGAATTCGAAGAAATCCTGTCCGAAAGCAAAAGATTTTATCTCGGGAGACGAAGATAGCACCTAGAAGTATGTCGCGTATTTTAAAAGATGACTTAGGACTTGCAGCCTATAAGAGACGTACTGGTAATTTCTTAACTGATCATTTAAAAAAGAATAGGGCGGTAAAATCGAAACAACTACTGAAGCGGTACGCAAAGGGAGGTCACAGAAAAGTTTTGTTTATAGATGTGAAAATTTTTACAGTTGAGTAAAATTTTAACAAACATAATGACCGTATTTATGCTCAAAGCTCTAAGGAAGCTTCCCAATTAGTCGACAGAGTGCAACGTGGGCACTATCCGACTTCAGTTATGGTTTGGTGGGGTATTAGCTATGAAGGAGTGACTGAGCCATACTTTTGTGAGAAAGGTATCAAAACATCAGCACAAGTGTATCAAGATACCATTCTTGAGAAGGTACAGAAGCCCCTTAATAACACCATGTTCAATAACCAAGAATGCTCCTTGCAGCAAGACTCGGCGCCGGGTCATAAAGCTCGGCTTACGCAGTCTTGGTTGGAAACGAACGTTTCGGACTTCATCAGAGCTGAAGACTGGCCGTCGTCTAGTCCCTATCTTAAACCACTGGATTATAATTTATGGTCAAGAATACGGCTTGCTGTAAACGCCATGATTATTTGAAGTTCCTAAAACAATCCGTACGATTGGCAGTGAAGAATTTTCCCATGGAAAGAGTGCGTGCTTCTATTGATAACTGGCCTCAACGTTTAAAGGACTGTATTGCAGCCAATGGAGACCACTTCGAATAAGCTTTTTATATTTTAAATTATTTATATTTATGTATTAAACTAACACACTGTAAAAGTAATAAATATTATTTGCAATAGAAAATATTTTTTTCTTTGTTTCGGTATTCATGGCAAGACTAGGTATAGCAGTCATAATGTAGCCTTAGCAAAGAGACGACACAACTGTCTCAGAATATGTAAATCTTCGTATGAACAACTTTATAAATAAAATTGGACATTGTCATTTTGAAGGTAATATTTAGCCATTTTTCAATCGCTTTATTAGCCAAGGCAGTATTAAAAAGGAAAATAAATTGTTAATAATTAAAGGATTTCAACTAAAAAACTAAAGAAAAAAATATCCAGTGTGTAAAATCATAACAAAATAATTTAATTACAAATATGTAATAATTATAATGATATCAGTTGACTCGGTATATGTGATTTAATATTTTAAATTTATATTTAATTGTTACATTAAAAAGATATTATATACCTAATAACTTTGGTTTACTTAATTTTGGTAAATATTGGATATAATAATTTAATATCAATTTATCGCAGTCATAATTATTACCAATTTAATTAAGTGGAATATTTGTTATTCGTAGTGTGACTTGGAGTAAAACAAAATGAAGTACTCGTTCTTTCACATCTACACTAATATTATAAAGAGGAAACGTTGTATTTTTGTATGTTTATAACGAATAAACTCAAACATTACTAGACGGATTTCAATAATTCGTTCAGCATTAGAAAGCTATATTATCCCTGAGTTACATAGGTTACATTTTTTACTAGAAAAAAAATAGAGATCCCTACTACAATTTCTATAATGTAATCCAAGGTATGAAAAATATTGCCATAAAATGAATTTCATCGCATGCGCTGCGGAAACTATGAATGATAGAACAAAAATATGTTCTACAGTATTAAAGAACATATTAATATCTATAAAAAACCTCGTGGTACCATATGTCCAGCTATTGTGATTATGTCACTATAACTACATTTTTGAAAGAAATCTTAACAAAAACCAGACCATGCCTAAAATACCATGTTACTCATGTCTTTATATTAATCCTTATCCAAATAAATCCAAATAAATAATTTAATTTAACACTGTTTCAGTACCTGTAGATAACTTTTTGAATTATTAAAATCGGCCATTGCATTCAAAAGATATTACGAGTTTAAAATTGTCAATCTAAACAAAATATGCCGCTCGCGTCGTTGACGAGGTGTGGTGTGTGCGTGCGGGCTATGCGGCGAAGAAGGGGTCACGGGAGAGGGGCGCGCACATCTGTAGCGTAGGTAACCGCGCGGCTTATTCGCGCAATAGATTTTTAGCTCATAGTTAATAGGTCGGCATTCAGTTACAATCCACAAGTTGATTATGTTCATCAGAACAACATCCAAATTGGGGCAATCAATAAGATTTGTACTAAATGTTATACTAAAAAATGGAGTGATGAAGCAAATGGTATGTGCTGCGCACCTGGAAAAGTACTTCTTCCTAATATTGAAGAACCACCAGAACCAATAAAAAGCCTTTTTGGCAAATAATCACAGATATCCGCTATTTTTTTGAAAAATGGCGTGTTTATAATGGCGTCTTTCACCAGTGTTTAGCTTAACTGTGACTTAATTTGGTAGATACAGTAAAGAGTAGTTCCCGCTAAGCTATCACGCACCAAAACAGATGAATTCACCGGGTAGTTTTTTTATCTTATCATTTTGTTAGGTTAGCACAGTCATCTACCCTCGAACAAAAGTCATTTCTTTCTGTAAGATTTTCGATTCTGGGATGGATTGTGGGTACAAGATTTTCAAGACTATTGATCAGTTTTAGCCAATCCACATATGTCAAATGTTTAAAACAATTGTTCACCCGTTTTTTATAAAATTGTTGCATAATACTTGTTCGCTTATTAAATACATTGCAATAACACCGGTCCGTCCAATGTCAATGTCAATGTCAATAGTAGTAACAGATAACCGATAAAATCAATGTCTTTAATCATTTACGTTTCATTTTGCGTAGAATTAATGCATTATATTATTGGTTTTTATATTAATGTCCATATTAAGAACACAGTGTGCGGTGAATTCGATGCGTGTTTGTTACCTTGACGAGAGTTATGACGAGAAATGATCAAGTTCTATTGCAACATCACGTACCGTGTGTCTGTCTAGAGGGGCTGAAGCGGTTCAAATGAGCGTAGACTAGCAATCGCATTGCATTCCAATCTAACGATACGCGATACTGCGAAACATCTCGATGCTTCTCGAATGATCTCGCCCACGTGTAATCGAATGACTTATCGAATCCGATCGAGTTCGAGTTTAGAATTATTAATTCCGTCTTACCTGAATTATTCTCATCGATCCGTTTAAAAGAACTTTAAAAATTGGATGAAGTATCGCGGAAATCAAACGTAGTCAAAGTAAATAAATTGTATGTACTGTAATAGATATTTTATACAGATACTTATTATTCTTGATAGGTACCTATAATATTATTATTGACGCTATGTATTCATAACACCATAACACTGCATTCGATTGACACCGTTACGTTTTCAGTTACTTATGAAGTCTACTAAGGCATTGAATTGTTTTTGCAGTTACCTAAATTTAAGTAATCATAAAAATAATTTATATTTTTCGTATTTTGTATCGCTTCCAATGTATTAATAGTATTCAATAAAGTAAATCTAATTAAAAAACGTAATGAGTTTTAATAATAAGTCACTGAAACATGTACAATATTTTTTACATGAAAAACATCCATGAGCATACAGCTATGTAAACTCGGTGAGTGCAGAGTGGCAACGAACCAAACAATAGAGTAACGCAATACCGTGCCCACTCTACTCCATCTATGCAATCGAGAAATAAAGTAACTGGGCTACCAAGATATAATTGTTGACTCGACTGCGAATACGATTTTTTTTTCGAACTGTCTACGCTATTAACCTTCACAGCTACACCGGACTACAAGAGTATGATTCTTTCGTTTGTTAAAATATATAGAATTCGTACCGCACACATCGCTCACACGGCAAATAGTTATCGGAGCAGTGATCGTAACGCGGTCCGTAGCCTTCCGAGTGGAATCGACCTTCGGCAACCACACGGTGTGCAACTAGTGGATCACGGCTCAATACGATACCTCGCAACACAGTGTTTTTGTGATTTAAATATAAAACCCATTCAGCACATTTGCTGACATCGTTTATAATTCAGTAATTGATTACTTATATGCGACTCTTACAATGTAATCCATCAGCCGAAGAGCTCCAATTTACAGCGTGCAGTTAATCGAGTAGCCAATAATTCTGGTCAGATGCCTTATTCATTATTGGGTAAGAGGTCATAGACCTCAACTTCGTGGCAGCGAAATGTAACAAAGGATACAAGATTTTTTCCTTTCATAGTTTCAAAGCTATGACTATATTCATGTGTTGAACATTCAGTTAGCAGTTGGTCGCGGTTATACAATCCGTTGAAAGTACCGCATAGCGCTATTAACCACAATAATCCATGACTCGTGTTCGCGTTAACACGCAATACCAAATGCTTACCCCTTGAATAACAAGTGAGGAGGGGGACATGGATGCGGCCACTCTCGGTCGCATTATTTGTTACTGACATGGTACTCTTAGCTTGTACAACTATTATTTTGTAGTATAAATAAGTTTACTAGAAATAAGTATACTACAAAATAGTTTTAAACGAAATGGCTGCACACGGCACTCTACCAATTAAATAGTATTAAATATTTAGCATTTCGGATTTATCACGTAAATACGTTTTAATTCAGTCACGAGTATAGACAATGTAAAGCGACGAGAAGCATCACGATATCAAAAACACTACACTCAGCACTATTGATCGCGATACAGTCTTTAAACTTACTAATAATAAATCTTTATTACTTCCTGAGGTGCATAATCTGAAACATTCAAGATATTGTGTAACTATGGTTGTTCGGACTATTCTGTTAATAGTATTAGGCAAGCGAGCGCGGACAGATCACCCGGAGCTAAGAGAATCAGCACGGAGCCATAAGGAATGCGCTCTCTCCGCGCGGCCGCGTTCCGCTTCCAGCAGCACACGACGCGCTCGACCACGACCGCATGCGCACAACTATCAATTATGATGAACCGGCGAGGAATAAGCGACCCGGCCGTTATCCCGGAGCAGCGATATCATCATGATATTATTCTGAACGCACAAAAAAGCTCGGTCTGTAACAGATATGCGTGTCAGTGTTATCCCGAAATGAACTGTTAACTTTACACACAAGTTTAATAGTATAAGGTGTCGTGTAAAAACGTTCCGAAAAGTATTTAATCAACATATCAACCAGTACCAACCAGTACTTTCTTTATTTTCTAGTGCTATTTCAAATTATTTATCTATAACTCAACTGAGAATTCCAATTTGTAATAACTTTATTAGTGGTTTGTTTACATCATATTCCAATTGCTTTCGTCAGCACGGACACGGTGAAACGTAGGTAGTTTTTTAATACGAGTTCCGTTATGATAGCAACGCAACGCAACGCTACGCAAACGGCACACAACGTTCACAACATATACGGAGCGAACACTAGAAATGAACCCACGACAACTTACTGAATCCAAGGAACCAAAACTGATGGCATTATTTTATTGATATAGTTAAATTTTTCTACGTTAGCTCAGAAGCGAGACTAGTCTACTTACATTAAATTATCAGAATAATTTTTAACAAATGTATGCTATACTAACTAAATAATCAACATCGAAACACGTGTCTAAAAGTGCAATGTGCAGCTAAACACACAAAAAACAATGTGAAATTTGAGCTTAATTATTACTTTGATGATTATAAGAGCACTGGTCCTACGTAGTCCGGTGAAGATGTTAAGACCTTGATAGGTCAATAGCGTAGTCAGTCCGAGAAAACAAAAACTGGTCCTTTTGAACAGGTCTTGGCTCGACACCAAGAGGACACAGTTTGCTTATGAGATTTGACACAGCTTACATCACGGCTTGGTAATTACACGAGTTGTATATCTATACTAATATTATAAAGAGGTAAAGTTTGTGACGTTGTGAGTTTGTGGGTTTGTGAGTTTGTGACGTTGTGGCGTTGTAAGGGGTAATCTCAAGAACTACTGGTCCGATTTGAATAATTCTTTCAGTGTTATATAGCTCATTCATCGAGAATGGTTATAGGCTATATATCATCACGCTAAGGCCAGTAGGAGCGGAGCACAGATGAAAAATGTTTCAAAATCGAGATGTTTTTTTTTTAGAGCTTCTGCTGTGTGTCAGCATTAGCCCAGAGAACTATTACTACACGGACGAAGTCGCGGGCAGGGGCTATAATCTATATACTAATATTATAAAGAGGTAAAGTTTGTGAGTTTGTGACGTTGTAGGGGATAATCTCACGAACTACTATACTAATTTCTTTTACCAATATAAAGCTACGTTATTTGTGAGTGTCATAGGCTATATATCATCACGCTAAGGGCAATATGAGCGGAGCTACAATGAAAAATGTTTTAAAATCGGGGCTTTTTTTCCTTTTGAGAGCTTCCGCTGTATCTTAGCCCAAAATAACTATTCCACGCGTGCGAAGTCGCGGACAGAAGCTATTAACTATTTGTATTATCTATAATCTATACTAATATTATAAAGAGGTAAAGTTTGTGACGTTGTAGGGTGTAATATCTGGGGAGTCGGAGAAAAATGGTCGAACGAAAACGTTTCTTACGAACGCTGTCTTTATTATGATATATATATATATATTATTGAGTTCTAGAGAAAAGTTGTAGCTTGAAAATGCCTATTACCGCCCAACGAAATGGGCACGGGTCGGCTAGTATACAATATGAACAATTGAACACAATGACAGAAAGCTCAATCCCCCAGGAGCAGTTAATCGTTCGTCCCCACTGCTTTTGCACGACAACAGTCTTGTGTACAATACAAAACAGACGGTCTGTTAAATGTGACAGGCTGGAAGTTTTACAACATCCTTTGTATTCACCCAATCTTAAATTTTTTTTGTGATCTAAAGCACAAGTGACACTAAAATCAATTGTATAATATACTGTCGAGATCAGATTTAATCATTTTTTTTTAATTAGCCAAATCCAGACAAAAACGTCGTCTATCCGCTCATTCTTCGTACTACATGTACTAACTATGCACACTTTAATATTTGATATATTTTTGCACGCTTTTTTATATTATCCTACAATTCGTTTTTAATGCAATCTACGTTGTCATGCCACAAAAAATATTTTTGTTAACTTTAAGGAGATCTAAATAAGTACTTTTGTGTGTAGTTCGCATGTAAAACTAACTAGAGTCAATTCATTTTACCATTAGATAAAAGGTAAACTAAAGACATTGATTCTAAAACTTTTTTTACCTAAACCCGAGACCAGGAATTGATCGCGACTTTGTGCACGTTAATTACAATATAATACAAAAATTATAACAACCCAATGTATTATGTTACTGAGAGATAAAATATATCGTCTTATAGGCGAAAGAGTTTTCCAAATCATCTCATAGTATCCGAAATTACTTTCAACAAACAAACTTTACTTTTATTAATAAATTATTATAAATAAATTTTGCCATCACCATATATATCACTTTACATACAACAATATTTGTCAGTCAAATTCAAATAATACTAAGAAATTATTCTATAATTTATTTATTTGGAAAACTCGTATAGACATGGATTACACACATAACGACGTCGTCCACACTTTCAGTCGTAGATTACTTGGAGAGGATCGTAAGTTGCTTATTTCTATTTTTTTTAATAAATCTGTGTAAAGAGATCCGCGATATTCCTGTTATTTCCGCTGTGTTATTAGATTATCGATTTATTTCCGGACAAATTTCTTTAACGTGTTTAAAGACATTCATAATAATATTCTTTTCTGGAAACAGCTTGTTATATCCTTCAAATAATTTTCTTCGGCGAAAAAAGAGAGCAAGCGTTGCTTGATCCAAGTAAATCTATGTTTAATGTTTAATGTTTAATCAGTAAAACGTAAATAATAACAACGAACAAATAATAGAAATAACATATCAGAACACAACAAAAGGCTTATAATAAATGCTATATTAACCAAATTTACTGAAAACAAAGCGCGTCCATATCAGCAACAACTCTAAACAATATGGCGCATATAATCTAACTAAACGCAAAAAGTAATATTTTACACTGAAATATACACTGAGCGGTAAGTTTTAGTTTGGTAGTAATAAAAAGTAATCGACATCTGACAGTAATTTTGTATAGTTCTTGTAAACGTGTAAACAATAATAAGAATAAATCGAAATTACTTTAAAGCATTTTAATATTTTAACACCAACACTAATTATTTCTATTTCACTTTTAACAAATGAATAGTGATGAATACGGTACAGTTAACGTGAATCAATTTATACGTACACAATTAATGATTAATGCGTACGTAGTAGTTGTACTAATTAAAAAATGTATTATTATTTTTATTCTACTGATTCAGGACTATTTTAATGACAATTCTCACATGTACACGCGCTCCACAACGTATTACTTTTCCCTGAATCTTGACAACTAACTAATGCCTTTAACCAATTTATTGCCAACCATCCATCCAGGCGACTTCTACACTCCTATAATCACACATTTTTAAGGTATATTTACACTGGACAAAAATGCATATAAAACATGGGTGATAAATAAATTAAAACAAAGAAAAAATCGAATTATCTTTTGTACAGAATGATGATTTCTTTGAAAGCCGTTGTGTGGACGTATGTATAGGACTGTTTAGGTGACGCGATTCACGGCAAAGCATGAGCTTGACAGAGTATGTAGTGCATACTAACGACACGAACAGAATCGTATGGATGACGAACTCCCTGACTAGAGATGGGTAGTGGGAAAAAACCCAACGGGAAAAAACCTCGTAATTATGTGGGAAAAAACCCAATAGACGGGTATTTTCATTATTTAACGTTATTATCACGATCTTAAAAAAATTACATTTCTTTTTTATTTTTAGAACAAATGCAGCAAAAATTGGTACTTTGCGATGCGCACATACTTTGGGTCAGCGTATATAGGGCACTAGCTGTCGCCTGTTGTTCGAAACGTCAAAATGTGTAGCTTGATTCAGGAACTAAAATAAAACCAGCAGTTTATTATAACAACAAGAAAAACGTCTTCTTGTTTTATCATAAGATTTTTTCTGCGCACTGTGATGGAATGTTACTTAATTTCAGAAAGAACGTCTATTGAAACTTTTAAGAATCTTTGACCAAAAAAAATAAAACAACGAGAGATACTTACTAACAATTATTTATTAACACTTTACAAAAGTTACAAAGTGTTTTTTTACAATTGATAATTTTTAGTCACTGTCGCTACTGTCATGATCATTAAATAAATATATTCTTAATATTGCAAAATTCTATTTCTTGTGTATTTCCAGATGTTGAAGGTCGTTCTTCATTTATTGGGCTACCCAACGGAGTTGACATTTGCATGAGTGTAGATAACGGCTCGTCGTCATCGTCATTGTCATCATCTTTATGTTTGTGTAACAGGTTCCAATTATACGATATAAAAGCTATTTTAGCTGCCCTGTCTGTAGTCAAAGTATTTCGTTTGTGACAATGTATATGCGCATGCGTGCTAAAAGATCGCTCAGTGGTTGCTGAAGTACAGGGAGCAGTTAGAATACGTACTGCAACCCTACTTAACAATTTGGACCTGCGGGGTGGTAGGTGGTAGGGTGTCTGTACCCGACTGGATCGCGACCACCGTACACCAGGTGGAACACCCGCCATAGTGGCACGTTTGGGCGTGTCGCGTTCCGGGATCAGCCGGTGTATATCCAGCAGGGGGGGGGGGGGGGGGGGGGGGGCTGACCGTGACTGGGTCGCTTTCAGGCCGGCATGACAACGGCGACCGGCGATGGATAGTATGTCTTTCGGTGGTCGCCATTGTTTTTGGATTGTACTGTGCTTACCAACAGGCACAGTACAGTCACTTTGCCGAGCTACAATAAAAATAAAAAAAAAAAAAAGAGTGCTCTCCACCAAACTACCGGGTCCATTTCGGCGACATGGTCCCATATAAATGGTCTGCTCCATAAACCCTGTTTAGCTCTATAATTGGCTAAATCAACACCAACGTCAATATTGAGCGATTGGCTCACGTCGTGTGTAAGCTTCATGGCATCCACTTCGTGTTCTTCTTCTAATTCAATGACTTGCGATCTTGCATCTAATAAATATGCAGCATACTAAATGGGTTTCAAACAATTATTTGTTCGCCTAATTACAGCATTTGTAATATCTTGTTTGTGATGCTCATTTAAAATGGATATATCCGGAAATGCAAAATTAAATGTAGACTTAATATCTTTGAGGGCCATATAAACTTCATTTATAAGTATTCCATTGCCTTCAAGTTTGAAAGTTTGAAATAGTGGCATCTTCGTGAACAGCTAATGTCTGTAATGCAACTTTGGATTTTTTTAAACTTTGTAACGCAGTGCCGTAACTGCCCCAGCGGGTTTTCCCTGGCAATAATAATGTTTCACCTGAACCTTTTTCTTTTACAATCTGAGCTAATAAAGCGCTCATACTTTGGTTTCTTTTTATTGCTTTTATCGTATCTGTGGCAATTGATATAAACGCATTAATAGATTCTAGTTTTAAGCAATCTTCGCATAGCAAATTCAATGTATATGCTACACATCTCAACGGTATTATATGTGCATAGGAATTTATAACTATCTGAAATGCTCTTTGAATATTATTTGCATTATCTCCGATAAGAGTTACAAATTTGTGGCCTCCATACACGTTTATAACTTTGATTATCTCTTGAGATACATATTGGCTTGTATGTCGGTTTGTAAGAGTATCTTAGACTTTTAACAAATCAGGTTCGGGTTTTGCAATAATGAAGTTAATGATACCTTCATTGCGCTGATTGCTCCAGCCATCACATTGCAAATGCAAATCATTTATAGACTTCCGTTCGTCTGTAATTTAATTGACCATTCCATTATACTGTCGAGGCCATTCGGCCCATCCTGGCTGAATGGCTGTCAAGGCGGCATGTCACCCTGAGCTTCCGGCTGACACAGGTGCTCTCGGGGCACGGTTGCTTCGGGAGCTACCGGTGTCGTATAGGCCGGGAGCCGTTGCCAGGCTGCCATCAATGTGGCTGCGCAGAAGACACCGCGCAGCACACTTTAGTCGAGTGTCCCGCCTGGGAACAGCCACGCCGCTAGCTCGTCGCGGCCGTTGGCCCGTATCTCATGCTCTCGGCCGTCAGCCGTAAGATGGTCGAGAGCGAGAATGAGTGGAGCTTCGTCGCCTCATATTGCGAGGCGGTTATGCTCGCAAAGGAGGCGGCGGAGAGGGAGAGGGAGCAGACCAGCCAGCTCCCCTCCCGCGGTCGACGATTACGGTGGCGCAGAGTCAACGATGACCTGAGACCGCCGTAAAAATGGTCTGCGGGCGGCGGACGCGGGCACGTCCGTCGCTCTGGCAGAACTTCTGTACAGGCCCGTGTGGTTGAGGCGTATTGTGCCGATGCGCCTCCCACGATCGTCGAGAGAGCAACTCTCACCCTCCCCTGAGGGGTCTACAATTCTCACTCCTCGACCGCGAAGAGGCCCCTGACGAGGGGCCGACACCTGCTGGGGAGACATAGTGCCAGTTCGGCAGCTCCTACTCCCCGGCCTATAGGTGATTGAAGGCTCCATGGGGTTTTAGTCCGTGCAAGTCGGACATACGCCACCCTCAGCTGCCCGGCTAGGGTGGGAATCTGTAGGGATTTCCCCATGTTTAAAAAAATAGTAGCTGTCAATCTAAAGTAAATCACGTATTTAATCACTAGGCAATCAAAAGTCCACAAAACAAAATCCAAGTCGTCAATTAAACCAACAAATTAACACAAATGCGCACAGTACGAAGCCAAAGCAACGTATGAGATAGATACATAGATCACCAACGCGTACGCCACTGCTACTACCTGCTTCCCCGCCCCCTAACCGCGTACGTAGTTACGGGTTACTAGTCGCTAAGAGCAGATCAAAACACACAAATATACAGGTTTTTTTATTTAATTTCATTTTATTTAATTAGATAGCATGGAGTATATATAACGTATTTATTGAATCATTACATAGTATACTAGCCGACCCGTGCCCACTTCGTTGGGCGGTAATAGGCATTATCAAGCTACAGCTTTTCTCTAGAAATCAATCATATATATCTCATAATTAAGGCAGCGTTCGTAAGACACGTTTTCGTTCGACCATTTTTCTCCGACTCCCCAGATATTACCCCCTACAACCTCACAAACTTTACCTCTTTATAATATTAGTATAGATTATAGATAAAATAATTAGTTAATAGCTTCTGGCCGCGACTTCGCACGCGTGGAATAGTGATTTTGGGCTAAGACGCAGCGGAAGCTCTCAAAAGGAAAAAAAGCCCCGATTTCAAAACATTTTCCATTGTTACTCCGCTCCTATTGGTCTTAGCGTGATGATATGTAGCCTATGATACTCATAAATAACGTGGCTTTATATTGGCAAAAAAAATTTCAAAATCGGTTCAGTAGTTCCTGAGATTACCCCCTACAACGTCACAAACTCACAAACTTTACTTCTTTATAATATTAGTATATAGATTATAGCCCCTGCCCGCGACTTCGTCCGCGTAGTAATAGTTACTCTGGGCTAACGTTGACACACAGCAGAAGCTCTCAAGAAGAAAAAAAATCTCGATTTTGAAACATTTTTCATCTGTGCTCCGCTCCTATTGGCCTTAGCGTGATGATATATAGCCTATAACCATTCCCGATGAATGAGCTATATAACACTGAAAGAATTATTCAAATCGGATCAGTAGTTCTTGAGATTACCCCTTACAACGCCACAACGTCACAAACTCACAAACGTTACCTCTTTATAATATTATAGTATAGATATTAGTAATATACACACATCAATTAAAGTAAATTTTCAAAAAAAAGTATTAACCGACTTCCAATACATCTCTAGATAGCACACATATTCATATGTTTTATTTAATTTGGTTAATTTGATAAACTATTTATTTTCCGCTTTTTAGTGCCTTATGGGTTTTTGATTGATATTGAAGTCGGTTAATACTTTTTTTTGAAAATGTACTTTATTTTTCCATTTTTAGTGTACATAAATATATTTTACTAGCAGTGCCCGCGAACTCCGTTCCGCCTTAAGTATATTAAAATATGCGCAATTTTGCGGTATGGTATGCGATATGGTTTCAATTGGTTGTACAATAAGTAACGTTTGGTACGAACGCAACCTTATCAATAATCCGCGATAGTTTCTACCACCAACTCGGCTACCATCGCTTCACACATAATACACCTTAAGTAATGTAATTACAATGCTTGCGTCATGTTGCAACACAGCAACGAACATAAGCACAATAGGCTCCTAAGAATTGAAGAGTTTTTTTATAATATTGGTGGCAAACGAACATACGGGTCACCTGATGGTAAGTGATCACGGCCGCCCATGGACACCTGCGACACGAGAGGAAACACAGATGCGTTGCCGGCCCTTAAGAAAGGAGTAGGCTCGTTTCTTGAAATTTTCTTACTTTGTCACGGATCCCATAATCAGAACCTAACCAAACTCTCATCAAACTACCTTTGAAGTACGTCCTTTCCAATAAAAAATTAATCATCCAAAATCGGTTAGCGTGATATTGAGTTATTCGTCTATTTGTCGTGTACATACTTAATGCAAATTTAAAACTTATACGGTTTTGGATTTTCTTACTTTGTCACGGATCCCATAATCGGAACCTAACCAAACTCTCATCTAACTACCCTTGAAGTACGTCCTTTCCAATAAAAAATGAATCATCGAAATCGGTTAGCGTGATATTGAGTTATTCGTCTATTTGTCGTATACATACCTAATGCAAATTTAAAACTTATACGGTTTTGCACTGGATGCCGTTGTCGAAACTGGACCAAATTAAAATGGGACCACACGGGAAGTACCAGCTTCCAAATAAAAAAAGAATAATCAAAATCGGTTCATCCAGTCTAAAGTTATGAGGTAACAAACATAAAAAAAAAAAAAAAAAAAAAATACAAACGTATTGATAACCTCCTCCTTTTTTTGAAGTCGGTTAAAAAGTCTAAACAACATGCGTGATATTACAAATTTTACCATTTATATTAATTAATTTCTAAGTATTTACTCAAACAAAGTGCGTAGGTAAGTAAACTTTTTTGTTATTGATGACATACTGGCTGGTTGTAAAAAAAAATTTGATTATGTTTTGTTTTTTCATAAAATTCAAATGACTGCGAATTTGTTTGAATTTAAGTGCGTTTTAATTCCTACGTTTAGTCTTATAATTTTACCAACCATTTAAATAAAGTTAGCGACAAAATTGAATTGTTAGATATTCTTTACGTCATGAAGCGACGTCATTTGATGGCAGATGAAATGCAAAGAGCTGTAGGGATGTTGCAAGCGGGAAGTAATCAATCTCAGGTATCTCGACATTTTGGCATTCATAGAAGTGTTCTTTGTCGTCTTTGGCAGCGCTACAATAATACAGGAGAACCCGCTGAACAGCATCCAGGCCGTAAAAGGAGTACAACCACCCGGCAAGACCGGTACATACAACTGACTGCAAGACGCCAGCCGATGTTAACCGCTCCAGAGATAAGTTTGAGGCTACAAATTTCAAGTGGTGTTGATGTAAGTCCTCAAACTGTGAGAAATCGACTGCATGAGTACGGCCTACGAGCTCGACGCCCAATCAGGTGCCCACCGATACGTCACGGGAATCGCGCTCGTCGATATGAATGGTGTAGAGAACACATAACATGGACCCAGGAACAATGGGATAAAATTATGTTTTCCGATGAGTCGCGATTCGGGTTTAAGCCTGATACAAGAAGGGTGCGAGTGTATCGTCGGCCCGGAAATACTGAAAGGCTCAGGTGCGTTCAGGAAGTTCATCCATACAGCGGCTCAACAGTTATGTTATGGGCGGGTATTATGAAGAACAGGCGAACTGAGCTCGTTTTTGTAAATGGAAACATGAATGCTGAAAATTACATTGAGGATATTCTCAGACCTTATGTCTACCCATTTGCACAAACCTTTGGCTCCGATTTTAGGTTAATGCATGACAATGCGCGTTCACATACAGCTCGGCGAACCAGTGAATACTTTGCAACGGAGAACATCCGGGTATTGCCCTGGCCTGCACAATCGCCAGATCTCAACCCCATCGAGCACGCATGGGACATGCTCCAGAGACGTGTTTTGAAGGACTTGGACGGAGCGACAACAACCCAACAGCTGAAGGATTTGCTACAATTCCATTGGGAGCGAATACCGCAAGATGACATAAACAGTCTCATTAATTCAATGAATAATCGTTGCCGACAAGTTCTGAATAGCAGAGGAGCCCATACTTCGTATTAAATTGTTCTATTCTTTCACAATAAATACATTTTCTTTGGAAATTTCATTTTGTAAGAAAAAAGTTTAGTTTCTTATGTATCTTAGTTTCTACAGTATATTCTAATAT
This sequence comes from Antheraea yamamai, assembly GCA_036509395.1. NCBI lineage: Eukaryota > Metazoa > Arthropoda > Insecta > Lepidoptera > Saturniidae > Antheraea > Antheraea yamamai. The sequence goes on along the minus strand of AP028436.1, from coordinate 23,042,468 downwards.
TGTTCATTTCTGTTATTAAAAGAACTTATAAAGACAACAGCTGTTATTTTTACATCATAGAACCCTAAAGATATTATTTTAAAAATAAAATACAACGTTATAATGTGAAGAACCATCCTATAATTTAAATTAGTACATGTTGCTTAGACTCTTTTGATGAGTGTATTAGTATATAGATTATAGCCCCTGCCCGCGGTTTCGTCCGCGTAGTAATAGTTGCTAGTCTGGGCTAACGCTGACACACAGCAGAAGCTTTCAAAAAGAAAAAAAACATCTCGATTTTGAAACATTTTTCATCTGTACTCCGCTCCTATTGCCCTTAGCGTGGTGATATATAGCCTATAACCATTCTCGATGAATGAGCTATATAACACTGAAAGAATTATTCAAATCGGACCAGTAGTTCCTGAGATTACCCCTTACAACGCCACAACAAACTCACAAACCCACAAACTCACAAACTTTAAACTTTACCTCTTTATAATATTAGTATAGAGAACAAAGTCCCCTACCGCGTCTGTCTGTCTGTCTGTTCGCGATAAACTCAAAAACTACCCAACGGATTTTCATGCGGTTTTCACCGGTGGATAGAGTGATTGATGAGGAACGTTTTAGTATATAATTTGTCACAGATTTTTTCATAATCAGGGCGGGACAACGTCTGCCGGGCCCGCTAGTTATGAAAATAAACAAAGTTAGATTAGCTCTAAGTAGTAGTAATAGTATTTAAATAGTACGTACTATTTCATATATACATGTATACATTTCATCGAAGATATATACCTCGAATGTATCGAATACACATTACCTAGATGTTACATATGCTAAATATAAAAAAACACCCGAATATTATCCCATTCGGTAATTTTCCCCGGGTTTTTTAACTATTTTTTCCCATATTGGGGTTTCTTCCGGGTAAAAGCCCATCTCTATCCCTGACAGAGTGGCCGATTGTGAAATATCATGAAACGACATAATATTGTAAACTATATTAATGTATTGATCATTCACGGTAACCGCATTCTGTGCAAAACCGGCGAGCGCCAGAGAACTTATTTTAAATACAACAAGTGATAAAATTTGCACATGTTTTTATTTTAATTTATAATTGAGTGTAAATCTTTTAATTTGCTGACAAATAAACAAACCTGAAATGAAACGCGTGCGACCGAATTGACAACACGAGTGGAGTAACAATACTGTCGATAGATGTTACCTTCTCAACTGAACAACTAATTATAAAAATTGATGTATGCAGAAAAATTGAAGATGTGCACCACTTGATGATAGAGTGTGCTAAGAACAGCATCGAAAGAGAGTCGTTGATGAAAAGTTGCCAGAACATTGGTATTTATCACAGCACCCCTACCTCATCAGCGACTCTCGTGTTGGAACTAGGAAGATTAGGAAATAACGGGGCCAAAATGTTCGGGGGAATGAACGCCCCTAAAAAAAATTATAACAATTAGTAATGATGTCAAGTTTCACATTATGTAATGCAAGTGTAGACTGTCTAAAACAAAGGAAACCACAGTCAGCCACAGAAGAACCAAGCCAGAAATCAATTTATATAACTTCCAACGAACCCTAGTAGGTGCGTGAATACGTATGCATCAATTCCGCCTCAGGTCCGCAAATAAGTGGTAAATGTGACTGAATTCACCAGCAAAACTATTTAAAGCGATCGAAGAATGTCATATGATTTCTTGGGCCTGGTTTATTGATTATGATAGACGGCGGAAGTTCTTTTATTCTTTTACATGTATTTCATGTTTTCCTTTCTTTGTAATTACTATATTACCTGGATTTACTTTTAGTTTCACTTTCATTTGTTATTGAATATATAACTTGGAAAAAATATGTTTGGTATAGTTACTGATCCTGCTATTGGAATTACATATTAAATATATATAAAATAAAGTTTTGCGGACTTAGCTTCTATGCAAGTAATACATTTTTGGTAAATAAAGGAAAATGTATAAAAACGATTATCAGGAATAACGAATGTCCCAAAGACTTGAACGCATATCATAATGGTCATCTTTATTTTTATAATTGATCGTATTCTTACTGACGTAAGTAACATGTCTCGTTGGAAATTTATCCCAATTGGAATAATGTCCATTTTAAATGTTAGGAAAGTAGCAGAAGAAATTAAATACTATTATTAGCCGTGCCTGCTGTGCAGCTTACGGGAACTATAAAACATTATTGTTTTTTGTTTTATAATAAAGCGTTTGAATATTATGCTTTATCTTACATTGAAGTTTTTATACCCAATATTTATTAAGTACACAATCGGACATAATTGAATGTCGTAAAGAATTAACATGTAAATATGTTACTGCAGCGGGGAAATGATTTAATTCGATTAACATTCATTACTTTCTAATGACACGTAAAAACGGTCACTGTCATTGAAATATAAAGGATTTATTTTTTTAGTAATCAATATTCTAAACTATTATCTGCTGCGTAATGGTGATACATACGAATATTTAATGCTTTAGGTAAAATTATACTAACAGGTATACTGATAGTGATTTTATACCGATTTTGATTGCTATCATCCTCTATTTTACCACGATTAGTCAAAAACGCAGATTCTTTATTTCTGATCGAAACTATAAATATGTTAAATGTTTATATCCCTTAACTTGAGAAAGCTTTAGTAACCCAAATAACGTTTTATCGTCTATTTCACCCCCTTCTAATTTTAGCGACAAATAGGACTTCTACGTCCTTCTCCTACGTCCCATCTAAAACGACTCAGTAGTTTACATACTGTTAATTTTGAATTAATATTCTATTAATGTGGATATTAAATAAACTTGACGGTTTTCAATGGATCTTCTGTTCAATGCTGTACGGGGTCGATAAAACTTTAAATCCGCTATTGAAATACTTGATTCTTAATCATCGTCTAAAAGATACCTAAAATGATTTTACTTTTTTAGGAATAGATCCTTCTTAAGTTTTACTATTGAACTATATACTTAGACCTTCAAACTGTATAGTATTGTAACTTGGTTTTAAATATAGTAAATGGTCGAATATCTCTTAGTATTACGATTAAAAATAATAATTAGAGTATTTTATTTACTGAAAAGTGACCAAAACCGTTAAGTGAGTTTCGCTGCTAAATGAGACCATCAGACCAACTACCTTTCAAATCCAATAGCATAGTTGGTATTAAACCGTTAAATCACTGCTGCTAACACTAAAGAATAGAATAGAAACGTCTTTTGAACTTGGGTATTTGACCCCATTAATTTTTTAAATCAGTTTGAAAGAAACAACTAATAAACGAGAAAAGAGTTAGAAAAGAGTTATTAATGGTTACGTACACTTCATCACAATAATCAAAACATTTCAAGGATTGTCGATTATGTCCATAGCATATATTATAGAGTAACCAATGATTTCACGTAACACTCGCTCAATTCGTTGTTTACGCAGTTTGACCAATCACCATGTCAACCAAATGTCATAATTTAATGAAGTGGTCCCGAACATACAGTGACCTTCAATCTGATTTATCAGTGTATTTCATTCTCCACTATACAATTTAATTGTTAATCCTGTTAACTTGTTCCTGAGTTTGTATCGCGTAGAAGGAAAATAGTGTCTCGGCTGTTCAGAAAACTGGCAAGCAATGCGCGTCAGCCGGAAGCAAAGTATTCACACGTTGCCAACACTGTCTGTTACTGTGTAACTCTGGCATACGATTAGTTATAGTACCAATGGTTGAGGAACGACACAGCGCTGGACCCGCACCACTCTGAATCGTGTTCGACAACACGATACCGAGGACAACCGGATCAGGCAGCCGCCGCACCGCACCACCGCACCACACATATATAACAAGAACTATGTACAATTCAATAGAGCCGTTACGCGCTAGTGCCTGTACGCTCCGGCTGAGCCCTGTAGGCATCAGCTCCATTCCTCGACATGTTAGTACCGTGACGACGTAATAAGTTATAGAACAGCTGTGTAACGAAACCGACAGATTTAAGTAAACGCGAACACTCGATATTTTATTACCGGGAATATATTAACTTATTAAGCACTCTGAATACGGAGAGAATGTTGTGAAGGGACTCACGCGACAAGTCCTCCCAAGAAGGCGACGGGCCCTCCGCCGATGAGTCTGATCTTGCGATGGCACGAGTCGAAGAGCGAAAGGCGCGCGTGTGGCGGCGGAGACAGCCCTACGGTGCCAGCAGAGCGCAACATCACTCACATCGGGTTCGGGCTGTCCTTGTGCTCTGCTCGCACTGCACTAGCGTGCCGGCTAGCCTGGTGCGAGCGCACGACACACGTCTGATGCGAGCGCGTTCGCTTCGCCGCCGCCGCCGGGCATCGCAATGTGTCCGTCTACTCAGAGCGGCGACGTGCGCGGAACTGTGCCACACGGTACATTCGCTAATGCGGCGCGGCGCCGCGCACCTCCCCCTCCTTCCTGCGGCCCTCACGCCCCACACTTACTTGCTACAGTTTGACGTGACTTTGAAACTGTGTCCTATTGATTGATACTATTTTCATTAGACTATGCTTTCTGTTGGTGGCAAAATTATAAATAAAAAATACTTCATGAATAGGTAGAAGTCAATACAATTGTAATTTCTACGTTCATTTGCTAAAGAAGGAATGAATTGAATGTACACAAATCATCAAGTCTTAATCGTGTTTGAATAGAGATCGGCAGACGACCCCACGCCGTGAGAGGCACGTCGCCTCGCGGTGAGGCGCCCGCATACATAAGTAACTTTGCTTGTTGGGATACATATTGTATACAGTGATCAGCTGTTACCGGTGCGTTGAGCGAAAGAGATGCGCCAATATCAGTCACTCGAATTCATGTAAAACAAATTATAATTTCGTATGGAATCATTTGAAACAAGAAATTGTGAAATGTCATAATTATTCTCAAAAAATCTTCGTATAATGTTTGCGAATAGTTTAAAAAGGAGTACATTTTTTCCATGTACTAAACTAACTGTATACACAATATCACTTCAGTACAGTTCTCGCCAAAGTCTTTAACCGCTCTGAATGTAGTCGCATAGAACACAAATTTAGGTATAATTACGTATTATATAATATATTTAACATCGCGACAATTTAAGGTTAAATAAATGCTAATTTGATATTCGTATAATAATAGTTTAACTGGGTTTTGTATTAAACTCTTGACTATATTACGCGGAAGCCCCAATCTACGGCTATATTCAGAGCGGCCAAAAAGATTGACGAGGGGTGTAAGTTTCCCTAATCATTTATAAGTGTTAGAATTAGTGCAACGGTTAACTATGGAAGCACATCCATCACGACCTCACATTATTCTTGTCACAAAATAGCTGTGAAATACGTACCTAATAACGCAAGGTTGCGATTTTGTGATACAATAAGGTCGAGCGCGCACTAGTTGCGGTGCGAAATAAAAACCGCACCGGAAAAAAATCCGTAACAGATGGTTCGCGCACTGCGGTAGAATTTCCGGATAGTCTAAGAGCCAGTGAATGTCAGACCTTCGTTATTTTATATTGATATTTATTATTTAAATTATTTTTATTGTCTCTTGAGTAATAATATTATATTGCTATTTTTATTTTGCAAATAGCACAAATGAATATGTATCCTCATAATGACGCTTTATGAAAAAAGAAATATTTTTTTTTATAAACTGCACAAGTAATGATAGTAAAACGTGTACTTGTGATATAATTTATTTACTGAGTTACTGAATGACAAGCAATAAAGGCAACCCTTCAAAGACCTCACTCACTATATATCTCACTTCCATCTACTTGGATATATATTGCCTCACGCTTACACCTATAGCTACCCTATATGTTTGTCTGGCGAGGGGCTAGAACTGTCGAAATTTTCTGGCTACTGAAGAAATATCTAATAGTTACCCAAGTAACATGTTAAAATTCAGGTTTGACATTATAACGTAAGTTCAATTACAACTTATTAAAGTTTACAGATTTTTGGCAGGGGTTGACCACGATATCAAATATCTGTCAAGAAATGTCGTGATTTCTAATATTATGCCAACAAAATATATGTATAAAAAACTTACACTATATAATTTGATAAATTTTAGTTAATATTTTATATTCATTTCTTCTTCTTCTTCATTCATATTTTATAGACCTTTGTTACCTGCCAAAGTCACGATGACCCAAATTTAATACTAGCTAATGGTTCCTACTTGTATCAGAAGCATACACCGAAAACCTCTCAGCTTTTATAAAATAAGGAAAGCCTGGCCACATTCAGGGTCTCTTGGTCTACAAGTTTTACGCCTCGTGTTTACTTTCAGAACTAGTAACATGCCCTAGCTTCGCCAATGTAAAAAATAACAATTACTGAATTGTTCTTAATAGAGACATTAAATACTTTTTGTACGTATTCTTAAGATCAACTCCGTAGTACCTACCTATATAATCATTTTTTTAATTGTGCCAACCAAACTTTTAGTATCTTATAATTACAAATTTTTTGCGATCATTTCATTGAACTGATAGGCTAATGGCTGTCTTGTTAGAACTTTCCTGGAAGTTTTTGTGGCAACTCAGAACTCGTACTCCGTGGTATAATTTCCCATCCAGTTCACTTGTGAACAATAACCAAACTATATTACGTAAGACACCACCAATATTACAAAATATAGAGTCAAATAATATAAGTTATTAATAAAATTTAAAATTCACTATATGATATACCCCGGCAAAAACTCAAATCTACATTATTTATATGTATCTTATAAGGTTTAGCCACCGTTATCAATAAGAGCGCTCCAAAACTCCTTATCATTTCATTAGAATACGGCGATCATTCTCTACTTCAAATAAATATTTCATACATAAAATCCTGCCGAACAAAATTGTCTAAATGATTGCGAAAACTGTCAAAATGTGTTACGTAGTTTACAAAAACTAAGGAAACACAAACAAACAAGACACATTCTCCTTGTTATTTCATCGAGCGCTACTGCGATGATTTGCGGTATCTTTCTCGCACCTCCGGAATTAATTCCGTTGCTGAATTCTACCCGTAGTGCGCGCGCTTCCATACAATTCCATATGTTACAAAATTTGTGGAAAAAATTTGTGCGGTGAAAAACCGTAGTGCGCGCAGGCACTTAGTAAATATGATTAATATTAAGCTGTTGGCACGAGATGTTCTGCTTCATGTCCTCTGTGGCAGTAAAATATATGCAATTCATTACTATACACTATTAAAATAATTAATCTCCTTTGTTTTACTGCAGTCGAATAAAATAAAATATTTAAAAGGTTACAATTTTAACACTTTTACTTAATTGTAGAGTGACCTTGATTACAAAGATACATTCTAATATAAGTAGTTATTGGTTCTGAGTAAGTGAGTATGAATACTAGACATGGGTTGAGCGGTAAGCGGTAAATGTTAAACGGACCACACTCGGGGAGTTTTGAAAACGGATTCGTATATGAAGCGGTTCGCGCTAACATGGCGACTCATTGTTTCCTTTACAACAAGTCAATGTAGCGCTGACTTTCAGAGGACGCTTAGTGAATGCATCATTGACACACCACATGCGTCACGCACTACAACTTAAACACAAAGGAATGCATCACAAGAAACTTGGGTTGAGGACGAACAGGCGACCAAGTAATATGTTGTTTCAAAGCATTCACAGTAGCAGGTCGATTTGCTTTGAGCAAACGGGTATATCGTAATCGGGAATTAGGATTCAATGAGTACGGGATCTCAAGTGGTGTATTGTAAGTATGTAGGTGGAACGAGTGCACTCGTCACTCAACATATTATTAAGGTATGAAACGTAAGGTTCGCGCGTCCGATGTTTACATACCAGTGACGCCATCTGCTTTGAAAATATCTTAGTGATTCAGTTCCAATGTTCCGACAAAGGAAATATTCGCGTTTCAAAAAAACAGATTATTACGTTTATTATACCTAGAATTATAATATAAAAAGTAAAAATTTGTTGAAATACCACAACGGTGATGTACGGTGCGGTGCACTGTATATGTTCACCACAGATCCGACACGGTCCACCAGTCTTCCAATCAAGCTTTTATGTCTGATTTAATTCTGAAACTATCTTCTTCTTCTTATCTATACATACATATAATAATACCTATTGGGGTGGCAACCACCACACCCACACTAATCGGGGTACCTAGCCTAGTAGTGGACTGTATGAAAAATTGGCTGGAGGTAGATACCCCTGGATAAATATTTGCCGAAAGAATTTTCTTTATAACCGGAATAAACGCTCACTTACCTGATATAACGTCTTCTCCGCCGCCGTTGCCAATGGTGAGAGCACCAGATGTCCAACACGTACACACACAATGCACAAAAATAATGTTCCGAGCCGCCGTGTCGCTTGTGTGGTGAGCGAGTTCGAATAGTGCGCGTTAGGAAAAAGGGTCGCCTAGCAAGTGACCGATCATCACCGATTTTTCGTTGACAAAATGTGTCAAAAATAAATTTTGACTACCCCCAACCAATTTATGCCCGAACACCTATTACATGACATATAGTAATAAGTATTATTTGTTACTAAATACATTTAAATCATTTTTAGCAATGTCTTTAGGTTTGTTTGTGCACGTATCACTGCTAAAGTACAACGTTTCTGATAAAACGTCAATAAAATCATAAAGGATATCTTCGAGTAACATTTAGTCTTTGTTTTATTAAAATCGGTTAACTCTATCAAAAGTTACTATAATTTGATTGACGCGTGACGACGCGAATTAAATATAAGAGTTTTTTTTTATGATTAAGAGGTACGCTTTTGGCCACAATCTCACCTGATGCTAAATGACGATGAGGCTGACAATGTATCGCGCTTACCCAAAAAAAATCATAGGAGGCAAACGAACAGGTGGGTCTGGTCACGTGTGTAGTGTATACAGGTTTTCACGCTTAGCTACAAAACAAATGATTACGATATGTTCATCTATTCTATACATATAATAAAAATGAAGTGTCTGTATGTAATATTAAAATTATTTTTTTTTACCGATTGGGTATGAAAGTATACAAACTACTGATAACAAAAATGAAATTTTTAAAATTTTTGTCGGTCTGTCTGTTTGTTCCGGCTAATCTCCGAAACGGCTGGACCGATTTTGACGGAAATTTCACTGGCAGATAGAAAAAATTACAGCGGGTTACTTAGGCTACTTTAAATTTGACCTGTTGTTAACCGCGGCTTCGTCCGCAATGCTATCTTCAAAACGGTTGGACCAATTTCTACGGGACTTTCACTGGCAGATATTTGACCTTATAAAAAGTAATTCAAGCAATTTTAGTTTATACTAGCTGTTTACCTTGGCTTCACCCGCAGTACTATCTCTAAAATGGTTCTACTGATTTTTGAGGAACTTTCACCAACAGATAGCGAACATTATAAAAAGTATTTTAATTTAGACTAGCTGTTAACCGTGGCTCCCCCTGCTGTGATATCAACAAAACGGTTAAATCGATTTTCACAGGACTTTCACTGGTAGATAGCTGACATTATAACAAGTAATTTAGTTTACTTTAATTGAAACTAGCTGTTACCCGCGATTTTGTCTGCATGAAATTTAGCAAGATTTCAACTCATTCTTTATTTTTAATAAGATAAATAATTATCTGCTTATTGTTTACAATTCGACATTATAATTATTAATAACATTAATGATATAGAGGTCTTCCTAATAAGATCTTAGATTATAAACATATTACGTAAAGAGTTCCATAATACAATTTGTTGCGGAACAGACAAGCGTTTATTTTTTGTATAATGATAAAATCTTAATTATAATAATGACAATGTATATTAAATGTAATGTAAATCTTTATAATAATATTTTAAGTTATTGTTTCATTAGTTCCTTATAAGGTGTAAGTGACCACTGAGGTAGTTATATTGTGAGTTAAGGTTCCAAATATGTTGCTGATGACAAACCTTATCTGGCACGCTGTTAGTATCTATATATCTAATGTACACGTTACATGTTACTTTTAGTGGTGTGCGCTTTGTACTTACAATTGTCTTTAAAGGGCATTTCTATAATTGTACATAGTCTCACAATTTTATAATTCTTTAATACGATTTAAAAAAACGCGTGCTGAGCTGCGGGTACAGCTAGTTTAATATAAAGTTATTAGTGTAAACCCATGAGTGTAAACCAAATGAAATAGACCCATGACGTACTCACTCATCATAAATTACGAACTAAGTGTATCGGATTTTGTTCTCTAGGTCTCATTCATAAGCTGGACTAGCTATTAATCACCTGCATCGACGATATCACTAGAAAGTGAACTCTCCGAAACTAAACCTCGAGAATACTTTTTAACCTAGACAGTCGTTACTTTCTCCCTTTTCCAGAACTCTGTAACTTACTTGGAGTTTATGTGAATTCTGATGAATAGCAGAGCTCGAGAGGTTTTCAATATAAACGAAAACGAACCGGAAATGCTTGTGCGAGTTATGGAGTCTTGTGCTAAGAAACACAACGTCAAGCTATTAATGTGATTAAACAGCTACGCTTACTGCGTCATCATATCACAATCATAAGATGATAACCAAAAGACTATTGTCGTTCTTGGCGGTGCACCTACTTCTACTTATGATGGAAGGACTAAGCAAGGTTATGCAAAGTGTTATGTGCCATATACAAATAATTATTTATTAATTATGACATTCAGGACAAAGTTAAGATATTAATTATCTACATTTTTTTTATGCGACGACTTTTTGTCGTCCCTCACCAGTCTTCCTCTGCCGCGGGTAGGCAGAGACCTAGGTGGGACATTTCTTTATTTTGTTAGCATTACTTTTTATTGTGTTGATTTGTGTAGAGTTTCATCTCTTCTTTTGACATTCTCTAATTTATCGTAAATGACTAAAGTACTTTTTAAAGCATCATAAAACAAAATTAAATAAAAATCAAATTGAAATATGTATACTTTATTCAAATTAGTCAAAGCTACACCGGTTCGGAAAACCCAGACATCGAGAAGACCCGCCAAGAAACTCGATCTGATTTATATTTTCGTGACATATATTTTCACAAGACATACATAAAATAATAAATATCACAAGTTATCAAATCGATGGACAAATAAATATTAAATATACAACCAAATCAAATTATAATATTTTACTTAGCTTTGTTATTTCTCCTTTACACCACAGTCCCGCTCGGACCGACAGTTGAAGACAAAATGAATCCAGCTACTTTTTTTTTCTCGAACTGATTACACTGTTGACCTGGACAGGTCTTTACAGTTTCACCTGAAGTACTGGGGCGAGCGCTGAAGGCATTCAGCCGATTGTGTTTGGGCGGGCGTGGGCTAGCACAAGGGTGCGTGACAAACCTCGGCTTAGGCTGTCGCCTGTTATATGCAAAAAAATCGTGACCTATCTGACCTAACCAAAGCTACCTAGTCATACGTATATGAGTTATTGAAACATATATGTGTACCAATAACTCCTATATGTATTTTGTATCGGTTATTCCAACTATCCGAGCGGCAGCGTTTTAATAGGGGGCGAGTAAATGACGTCACTCGTAATGTTTTGTTTTGGTATAATGAAAACGAATGCTCTTTGAATAGCGGTTTTGCTAATACAATATGTGTTGAAAGCCTTAGTGATCATTTCTACAATACAATTTATACATATTACATACATACATACACTGTGATAACTAATATTACAAGGTTACATCTAGGATACTTTTTGTCCCATAAAACGCAAGGGGTTCTCCAGGATAACGAAAGACAAAAATTTGTAGTTAATGTAACTAGACTTTTTTGCGACACCTTTATACAAGAGCCAGCAACGTTGGAAGAGCGAGAATTTTAGAAAAGCTGGTTTTTTAATATGAAGATATATTATGTTCTTCCAAACAGGATTCAGGATACCTGGTAGCCGGTTAACGTTGTTTTTTAATGCGCATCACACCTTTACAGGTCAAAATTTTGATTTATAAATAATTTTAGGAACATTTTTTTTCAGTAACCTTTAAACACTATTAAATACATGAATTAATCACTGCCAGACAATTTTGTTATTGAAAATAATGTGCCCGATGATGATATTCTTTATAAATAAAATAATTCATTTCAAACCATTTTATTTTTCCCATTGCAAAGAACATATTTCATTTTATTAACCATTATGATATTGAGATTTCACCGTAAACAATGAAAAACAACAATAAACGTAGATATATGACTGACGCCATCTTGAATACGTGCGTCTATAACAGGCTCTTCCACAATTATCATACATCCAGTGTTGCGCTAAATTATAGCTATAGCTAAGTTATTCTATATATATTATTTTTAGTATACCCTCTTTTATGTTTTTTTTTTGTTTTACAGGTACGCTCTTAGCCTCAATCTCACCTGATGGTAAGTGACGATGAAGCCGACGATGGGTCGCGCTTACCTGCTAAATGTTTATTCACTCTACTCTTGAACACTCCCAAGTTGTGTGTCTAAATAAAATAATATTAAAATTACAGCTATCATAACATGGTTTGAACATACTTTTTTATTTACAAAAAAATGGCATCGGGCACATTATTGTTAATAACAAAAATGTCTGGCAATAATAATTTCATGTTTTAGTAGCGTTTCAAAGTTAGTGAAAAACACAACATTCTAAAATTATATAAAAATCAATATTTTTGCCTGTAAAGGTTTACCGGCATCCATGTAGCCTGCACGCTGTTCGGAAGAACATAAAAATATATAAATCGCTTATTACAAATTCACTGCCGAAACCGTTGCTAGCTTTTAGACGAATAGTTACAGGCAAGTGACAGTTGACACGTCGTGCTCATATCTTTTTAATATTTATATTTTTCTTCAATACAATGGAGTGTGAAAAAGTTTTAATACAAGTTGAAAATAGTTATGATATCATTCAGTGTTTAATTTATCATTATTTATTTTATAAATATATTGTATCGTTTAATTTACAATTTAACTCTATCAACTTGATATTTTATAATGTAAACTATACTGACTGTATAGTAAACGTCTACAAAAAAGGGAAAGGAACTTCGTTCCAACTGGGGGTCCATAGACCTCTCAAGTTTTTTTTACTTTTCCGCCAATATATGTAGGTTAGTTTTTATTTTAATTGAATCCTTTAGATGATGCTACGAACGGGTTGTAGGCTTATTTTAAAAGATTTCTCACATACCATCTGGGTATATGTTTGAGTGAGTCCCTTGATAGTTTGGTTTTACAATTGGAAACGGTAGGTGTGGCTGCAATCGGGTTTTAAGTTTATTAAAATTTTTCGCGTTTAAAAATACAATTGCAACCGGTGATAACCGATTTGATGCAGACGAAGTTGCACGTCAGGTAGTACACAATATAAGGGATACCGTAGATAGATAGCGTTGTGTGGCCGCTATAAAAACATGAAATACAAAGTTAAAATATGTATATTGTAAATATGTTAAAAATGTATGAGTGTGATCATTTCTGAAAAAATAACAAGTCCGTGTCTAAGTAATGATTATATGATTTGTAGGAAAGCAGAGCGCAGTGAAGTGAGAGCGGAGTAGTAGAGCGGCCTCGCGGAGGACTTACCAGAGGCAGTCCAGCATGACAGAGACATGCACGAGGCGCCCGCGGGGCCTCACTCACCTGCAACAAACAAACAAACGACACTTTACTCAGACCTCACAGCCCACACCATTCACCGGCACCAACAAACCGAACGAGAACACTCTACCTACTAGCCATAGAAATTATACCAATTTTAAGATATTACAGTGAAATGAAATGTTTTTATCTCTGCAATTTCACACATTATAAATTAAACCCTGTTATATTTCACATAAGATGATTATTGACATTGTTATATATATCGTAGCACAGCAAAGTGACTGTACTGTGCCTGATGGTGAGCACACTATAATCCAAAAACAATGGCGACTACCGAGACACGCTATCCCTCACCGGTCGCCGTTGTTATGCCGGCCTGCATAAAAGTCTCTTCACGTTACGCTTGAAGGACACCATAATATAGGAGGGAGAAATCACACTGGCCGGGAGATTGTTCCACAGCTTCACGGTACGGCAGAGATAAGAAGTTGCGAACTTTTTAGTTGTAAATTGTAGCTACCATCTATAAGTAACAACGATACGATTCAAGATTCCATCGTTATTGACCAAGTAATGTAACGCAGTACATGAGTGCTTGTTTGTTGATGTGCTTCAGTTTATTCATGCGGTACCCATTTCGCGAGTGTTGTCACATTTCTAATTTGTATCAAGTAAATTAAAATTGTTTTATCAATTAGTCCAAAGGCTGCCGCTAACTCTGACGTAGTTTGCGATCCACTTCCACGATCCCTTGAATTCTACATTGTCAACTAGGGTTTCCGAACAATAATGGGGTATGTTCCATAGGTTAAAATTTCCAGAACAAAAACGATAGAACCAAAAGCGTAACGCGCTTTCTTGTAGAGTAGCTTTCCGATACACATTATTAATTTTTCCAGGTGTTTCTGCAGTGCCGATGTCACGGTGGAATAACAAGATATTTTAGTTTTTCTATTTTGTGAAAAAAAAAAGAAGTCGGAAAAATCAAATATGTAATGCTATTGCATATATAGAGATCGTTGTAATTGGATCTTAAATATTTTTTTTAATTAAACCAAAATGATATGTAAAAGGAAGTGAATAAAATATTATTTTACACTTTTGTGTTAGTGTTTTTCTGAAGGAGGTCTTCCTTTCTTTAAAAAAAGAAACTATATTATGAAGAAATTTGAGTAAATATTTTTTTACTTTCCCCTTTTTTTAAGTTTGTGTTCGTTTCCTCTTTTCCTGATTTTATCTTCATATACATATTTTATGATGTTTTTGTATAATTGTGATTTTTTTTATTTAATTTCTCAATATTCAATAACTTTTGCAATATGACCTTACGATTGAATACAACTATTTAATACGGTCAAATATTATGGAAATTTAATATACATAGATTGCAAAAAAAAACAGTATCAGTGTCATATCTGTTTACCACTTAAACCATACTAATAGATTTATTATATGGAATGGTAAAAACAATACATAGATATACAATTACAGCAATTGTGTTTAATTTGATCTTAATTATTCAAAATGAAAATCAATAACATATTATTCAATAAATTGAAAAAAACATAAGAAGGCGCTTATGAATGTCAAAACTACCACCAACGGTTTATTGAATACTTATTTTGCTTATCTCCGAAGATCTCCATCAGATTCTAATGTATCACATATTAAAACATTCCTTAAAAAATGACCATCCAACAACGAAAACCTCTTCGCAATCGGTTCAGTCGTTTTTGAGAAAATCGCGAGCATACATACACATTCACGGGTCGAATACAGAACCTCATATTTTTGAAGTCAGTTAAAGAGGATACTTGGAACATTGGTTTCCTATGGACAAGAATAAACTATATTCACATTAGATGAAGACGAAAAGCTGCACCAATGACGGAAATTATGAAGTCCCAAAGTTCATACAGGTAGATGAATGTTAATGATGATGAATAATTAAATGTAATATGTACTAAAACCTGACCCGAAAACATAGTTATATTAAATAAAGAATCATGTAAACGGGATAAACTTCCCGCGAATTATATGCCTATCTTTCTTTATACATAAAAACCAATGTTTGTATGTTTGTCCGCTATGCATGGCGAAAATACTGAACAGATTGTGATAATAACTTAGTAGAGTGTTCTGTGGACGCCCGAGATGGTTTCTGACCCAAAAAATCCATATATATATATATATATATAAATGTTTTTTTTAATCAATAAAATTGTTTGCCTTCAAGAGAGAAGAGGCTTTTTCTTCTTATTGACACTTTTTGTGTATGTAGTGTACATAAGATACTGTTTTGACATGTTTGACATATTTCAATGTTCTGGCATGGATACGAGGACATAGTGTGATCCAGGGGTAATGAAGCTGTTGATCTTATCGCTAAAGAAGCTATCCAGACTGGATATTTTGATCACTATAAAACCTATGTTCAGGATCGTTAAGAACTTTTGTATAGAGCGTCAAAAAAACTACAAAATTGCCATTTATGTTTTTATTTTATCTTTATAGTTTAGCCGCAAAAGATAAAAAACGCAAAATTATTAACAATTCAAATTTAAAGGATCCGTAGATATTTAAATATTTAAGATAGAAATTTGACTCAATGATTTTTTTGTTGATAATTTATCGCTTAATGAGACCTATCTATTCATTTTTACAAAATAAAATTTCTTCACAGTTTGCAAGTGACAAAAATGTTAAAAATAATTTTGCCCATATTATTTATATGGGAAAATTTAAAGTTTGTTGAAGAACCTCTTAAAATTGAAATTAAGAGCTAATTTTTGTAATAATTTTTGTTTGAATATATTCATGATATTGTGGGGTGAGAGCAAGAAAAAAATGTCGACTTTTTTTGGCACACCCTAATATATATACATATACATATGTACAAATGTAATTAAAATTAACAAAATTCTATAATATATTCTATAGTATATTTATTTATTTATTTATTTACACTTTATGCGTTAAATACGCAATGGCGGACTTAATGCCTAAGGCATTCTCTACCAGTCAACCATTAGGTGGTGCAGAGATAAATGTTGGTAGGTGTAAAAGGTGAGGTTTTTATGAAATTATGTTTAGCCTATTTAATATTACAATATATAAATAAAATATCAACACCAATATACTACATATATAATACATATATACTACACATATACAATACATACACATAACAACATCATACATAAATATCAATACAATAAATAAAAGTATAATTAGTCAACATCAAGTACTAAATACAGCATTAACCAGATAATTCTGCTAAATGACACTGGTAACTTTAAAACTGACTTTAAAACTGAAACGGTTAGATGACATCCTGATTTCATAAGGAAGCGCGTTCCATAGGAGAATAGATTGGATATAGAAAGATGAATGTACTAGACCGGAAGTATGGACAGGACAGCAAAGAATAAGATTATTAGAAGAGCGAAGGTTAAGGTCATGACTAGAGCATAAGAACTGAAAATGTGGAGTTAAGTAAGAGGGAGTGTTGGGAGAAAATAGAATAGAATACAGAGTTGTCAGAGCCCGCATATACGTTGCTGGAATGATTTGAAAGTACATAATAAAATCCATAGCAAAATTAATTACCGTTAGCTTTACAAAAAAAAATACAACACACATATATTTAAGTTTAATATGTCAGTCAAAAAGATTGTTTATGTGAAAAAGAAAATAAATGTTACAATTACAAATTACTAAAGTTATTAGATACAGGTTTCATGTATAATTTACAAATTCTTATTAAAATTGATAGCTAAATCTAAAGGTTTTTTTTTCGGTTTCGGGGGCCAAATGTAACTATTACACGCGGACGAAGTCGAGGGCAGAAGCTAGTATGTTATATCTGTGTATAAACTACTCCCTTACGAAATTTCGTAAAAATCTGTCAAGCAGTTTTTGCGTAAATTTCTTTTATATTTTCTTAAAAGTAAAATAGACATACGAATGTGATATACAGTGGTCATATAATTGGAAACACTTCTTATGAATAAAAAAAAGTATGAATTCAACGTACAAATGTTCGTAAAAATATACACATTCAATAATTAGTAATCATGCAATAATATAGCCATTCAAATAAAAAACTCATTAAATGCATATAGTATAAAACAAAGTCCCCCACTGCGTCTGTCTGTTCGCGATAAACTCTAAAACTACTGAACGGATTTTCATGCGGGCTTCACCAGTGGATACAGTAATTCATGAGGAAGGTTTTAGTATATAATTTGTCAAGGTGGTTTCTATAGTCAGGGCGGGACAGCGTCTGCCGGGCCCGCTAGTTAAATGCATAAAATATAAAACATATCTTACTTTTAATTACAAAATGAGTCTTCCACATGTAGGAGTTTATTTTCTGTTACTGGCCGCTTGGACGCCTAATTAGAAATATTTAAAAAATGGCGCCCATAGCTCGTTCTATTTTTGAAATTAGAGAATAACATTTATTTCTTGCCTTTTTCTATTATTTTGACGGCAATTCAAAATTTAATCTGAATTTCATTTTGTTCAAAATGGGCAAAAATAAAAGTTGTGACGCGTTAACTAGGCAGATAATTGTTAATTTACGTATAGATCATAAGTGGGCGTACAGAAGATTAGCTAAACATTTAAATTGTTCTGTTGAGAAAGTTTTTAATGTAATTGATCATTATAAAACACATGGCACTATTGAAAATGTGCTTAGAAAGGCTCGGCCACGAAAAACCTCTCCCAGGGAAGATACGCTAATCGTTCGTGTTGGTACAAAAGACCCAATTAAAGGCTCCAACCAGATTAGAAATGAAGTTTTTCGCCTGATAACCCGAGAAACATCTCGTCAAGACTGATACGCCGCAGATTAGTGGAAGCTAAATTGTTTGGAAGGTACCGCTTCTTACCAAGCAAAACCGAGAGAAGCGATTATTATTAGCTAAAAAATATGTGAAAAGGACGGTACGAGAATGGAAAAAGTGTTATTTTCAGATGAAACAAAAATAAATATGGTAAATGCCGATGGAAAGCGCTATGTTAGACGTCCTGCAAACAATTATAAATACACAAGGAGTATAGTCAAGCACGGTGGCGGTAACATTAAAGTTTGGGGGTGTTTTTCCAGATGTGGAATTGGAACCGTTCGGAAGATTGAAGGTACAATGGATCAATGGCAATATAAAAATATCTTAGAGCACATAATGATTCCCTACTCGGACGATCATTTGCCTATAACCTGGATCTTTCAGCACGACAATAACCCTAAACACACGGCCAATAGCGCCAAATGTTTCCTAAGCGTATATACGTTTTAGACTGGCCAGTAAATAGTCCGGATTTAAACACGATAGAAAATCTCTGGTATATTGTTAAAAAGAAAGTCTCAAACAAACGTAACACCAGTCAAATCGAACTATATGAAAAGCATTTGTTGAAACATGGAATTCAATCCCCCTAGAAAAATGTATGAAATTGATTAAATCAATAATAATAATAATAATATTTTAATATTCCAAGTCAATGTATACATAATTAACAGTAATATTGGTAATGCCACGTCTTTGCAGTGCCCTTATTGAAAATAAGGGATAGGCCACTAAATATTAATTATAACTATTGGTAGGCTGTCATAAATAACAATACTAATTACTAATACTTAAAAAAATATTGTTTTTTATACTTGTTGTTGTTGTTTCTAATTAGTTGACAGTTATTGTTCATACCTTAAAACTGATTTAAATATTTGTCCGTAATGTAATATTGAAACTGCACTTGTAGACAAGTGTGATTTATATTGTTTTTCTAATAAATGATAAATCGTTGAACATATTGTTGTCCTATTTATTGTTTAATTTCAAAATAAAAACGATTGCGGTGAAGTATCTTACATAATGTCAAGGACCGTTGGTAGTGTTTAGAATTATATGACCACCACTGTATATATAAAACATGGCCTAAATGTTATACCCGTGTATAAACTACTACCATACCAAATTTCGTCAAAATCCGTCTAGTAGTTTTTGCGTGAATCCTGTACAAACGACAGACAGACAGACCGACAAACAGACAGACAAAAATTATAAAAACTATAGAAATGTGTTTTGTCATTGATTCTAAGTCCTCCCAGAGTATTTTTTCTTTAAAATATTTGATGTACAGATTTTGTCCCGTTAGTTCCGTTCGTCCCGTCTCAAAAGAAGAGATATCGCACGCAACACACTTACTAAAATGTTGTAAAGATAAAATTAAATTATGCTATACTTTATTAAAAATTACGAGTAATAATGTTTAAGTCAAGTACATAATTCCTAAGTTTTAATATTGTAAAACTTTGTCATACATAATTTTAGTATTAACACTATCTTCCGGTTGTGGTATATATACTCGTGGAGTTATTTATAAGAACGCAATAAAAATATAATAACAGAAAATATTTTCTTATTTCGTATCAAAAAATATAAAAAAAGACTGAAGGCACCTGGTATAGGGGCATAACAGTCTGTCAGAGACCCTTTGCTCACCGTAGGTCATCAAGTAGCTCGGTTCAACTTTGCTTGTTCGCATCGAAATCTTGATAATGACGCTTGGGGAAAAGTATTCTTTATTGATGAGTTCTGATTCCTAAGTTCAATGATGGAAAGGCCAAAGCATGGAGACGACCCGGAGAAAGATAGGCTGAGTGTAACATACAACAACAAGGAAGAGACAGAAGACTTTTGCCTAATTGCGACTTTTGCCACACGATAATGCTCGTTCTCACATAGCGGCGGTAGTATCGGAGCACCTTACTGAGTTCGGAATCTAAGTTTTGGTGTTGCCAGCACACTCGCATGACCGAAATCCGATACAACATATTTGGATTAACTAGGAAAACAAATTAAACAAGAAATCCAGCACCAGCTAACTTACGAGACATCAAAACTACATTGGTTGAAGATTGGAACCTAATGTCACAAAGTTTCATTGTGACTTTAATCAAAATTATGAACAGACCGTTTTCACAGCGAGAGAAGCAATACTAAATACTGATTCTGTCACCCATTGAAAACCGGTCTTTCGAACAATATTCAGTTTTTATTATGTTAGGTCAAAATTCCTTACAGTTAAAATACTCAGTTTACTGCATCTAATTTGTTTCATTTTTTCGTTTAGTTTAATGTTTTGTTCAAAAATGTTAATTTATTCCATTAATTCTATTCAAGGAATTTTTAAAGCTTATTTGTGCAAATAAATCTGTTTTCATATTTATTTATCCACGTTTTATTGCGTTATTCCTCTATGTATAAATTTCTAGTTATATGTCCTTTGAGTGTATATAAATATTCCAGCTATATAAATTATTTATCAGTTTCATTCATTTCATTGTTTCAGTGTTTGTTTTCATTGTTTCATTAGTTCCTTATACAGTGTAAGTGAGCACAGATGGTATATATGGATGGATGGATATATGGTGGCTTAAGATTCTAAATATGTTGCTGATGATAAACCTCATTTGACACACTGTTAGTATTTATATATCTAATGTATACGTTACATGCCACTGTAAGGGACGTGTGTATCGTACTTACAATTGTTTTAAAGAGCATTTCTATAATTGTACATGGGTCTCATAATTGTATACTTCCTTAATACAATTTAAAAAAAACGCGTGCAGATCTGCGTAAACAGCTAGTATATCATAATATAGAACTTGGCTCTCATTTTCCATTTATGTTTTTGATAGGATATCATTACTTTCTGTACACTACTTGTACTTTCTGTTAACTATTAGTAGTTACTTAATGATAGTAAAATTAATAACAAATGGTTTTTGTTAATCTCCAATACTAAATCTCAGTTAATAACAGAATAAATACGAAACTCTATCTAAATCTATACTATAATAAAACTGTAACAAAGCCAAATCTGTACATTAAATATTTTTTGAAAAATTTGATCAGGGTAGACTTTGTTATCGATATAGAAGCCAAAAATAATCCTTTTACAATTTTTGTCTGTCTGTCTTTCTGTCCCTGTGAGCACGCATCACGCAGAAAGTACTAAACCGATTTTAACGAAACTAGACACAGCAATAACTAATATTACAAGGTTACATTTAGGATACTTTTTGCCCCATAAAACGCAAGGGGTTCTCCATTATAACGAAAGACAAAAAATTGTAGTTAATGTAACTAGACTTTTTTGCGACATCTTAGTACAAGAGCCAGCAACGTTGGAAGAACAAGAATTTTAGAAAAGCTGGTTCATTAATATGAAGATATATTATGCCCTTCCAAACAGGATTCAGGATACCTGGTAGCCGGTTAACGTTATCTTTTTTAATGCGCATCACACCTTTACAGGTCAAAATTTTGATTTATAAATAATTTTAGGAAACAATTTTTTCGGTAACTTTTTAGCGCTATTAAAAACATGAATTTATCACTACCAGACAATTTTGTTATTGACAATAATGTGCTCGATGATATTCTTTATAAATAAAATAATTCATATCAAACCATTTTATTTTTTCCATTGCAAATAACATATTTCATTTTATTAACCATTATGATATTGAGATTTCACTGTAAACAATGAAAAACAACGATAAACGTAGACATATGACTTGAGACAGACGTCATCTTGAATACATGCGTCTATAACAGGCGCTTCCACAATTATCGCTATCTTTATTATACAGCCAGTGTTGTGCTAATCTATAGCTAAGTTATTCTATACATATTATTTTTAATTTACCCTATTTTATGTCTAAATAAAATAATATTGAAATTACAGCAATCTTAACATACTATTTATATTTACAAAAAAATAGCTTCGAGCACATTATTGTTAATAACAAAAATGTCTGGCAAATAATAGTTTCATTTTAGTAGCGTTGCAAAGTTAGTGAAAAACAAAACATTCTAAAATTAAACCGTTGCTAGCTCTTAGACGAATAGTTACAGGCAAGTGACAGTTGACGCGGCGACGCGACGCGATGCGTCATATCTTTTTTTTATATTTTTTTTCAATACAATGGAGTATGAAAAAGTTTTAATACAAGTTGAAGATTGTTATGATAAATTAAGTGATAGAGATGATTTTTTAATTTTATTTTTACGTATTGTGGATTTGTAGAGTCTATCTACCATAGGTTAGGTGTCGTAATAGAGAAAGACAGAGAGAGAGAGAGAGACTGTATATAATATGTACACAAATAAAATTTCTATTTCAATAGCAAACCTACTCAAGGATTACCTATTGATGTCTTAACTTGATTATCCCAGATCATTCAGTGTTTAATTTATCATTATTCTTTATATATAAAAATCAATATTTATATGTTTGTCCTCTATGCATGCCGAAACTACTGATCAGATTGTGATATTAACTTAGGAGGGTATTCTGGGAACGCCCGAGAAGGTTCCTGTATCAAAAAATCTATATATATAAATGTTTTTTTTAATATATTAATGAAATTGTTTGCCTTAAAGAAAGAAAGGGCTTTTTCTTCTTATTGAATCTTTTTACAATACATTTGATATTGTTTTGACATGTTTGACATATTTCAATGATACATCAGTTATCACAATTGATCAATTCCATTTGTATCAATGTAATTTTTTAGGAATTTATGTAGTTCTGGCATGGATACGAGGACATAGTGTGATCCAGGGTAATGAAGCTGTTGATCTTATCGCTAAAGAAGCTATCCAGACTGGATATTCCGATCATTATAAAACCTATGTTCAGGATTTATCTTCCCCAAACAAGACTGATTTTATTACTGTCATGGAAATTAAACTGGAATGTATTCTACCAAATTAAAGGCAAATCTTATGCTTCCATTTAGGATAACATTCCTGATAAGCCATGGGTTTATAAATTTCGTGAGTGTTGTAAGTTTGCTGCGTCTACTATCTGTAGACTGAGTGCTCTCCAATGCATCTTGAAAAGTTCAGAATCAGCAAAAAAAACAATATGTATAAGGGTGTCGGATGAAGGCACTCTAGAACACATTTTTTGAACACATTAAATTATGTAATAAAAAATTAATATTATCAATAAAGTGACTCTCCCATGACTAATTTGACAATTGTAGAATTCATATCCATGAAACTCCAATACTGAAATGTCGAAATTTGTGAGTTTAGATGTTCGGGGTAATCTCTGATACTACTGATCCGATTTTGAAAATTACTTCACTGTTAGAAAGGTATATTAGACTACTTTTTATTTAGGGAAATATATATTATATAGTAATCAATTAGAATTCTGTCAGTACGTGTGTTGTTTCAATATTTGATAAAATTAATTTTCTAAATATTGTTGAGTCTTGAATACGTTGGGTTCACGTTTGTGAATCTACGATTAAAACAATTAGTTGAGGTGTTTGCAGTTACCGTACTATGTTATATTTATACTAATATTATAAAGAGAGGTAAAGTTTTGTTTTCGAGGAATCCTTGGTACCACTAATGTGATTTAAAAAATTCTTTCACTGTTAGAAAGGTATATTATCCCAAGTTCAGTATCTCAGTGAAAAAGGTGGTATTATGTCAAACATAAAATAAATTTGACAAAATTAAGATTGAATGCAGATTTCACGTATACTTTACAAATTATTATAAAACAAACAACTAAAACAAAATGGAAATTTAATGTAGATACAGTTTAATTTTTACAGTATGTTAAGTGATGAAGTTACAAAGGGTACTGGGAAGACATTTATCGGCAATATATGTAGATTAGTTTTTATTTTCATTGGACACTTCAGGTAATGCTGCGAACAAGTTCTAGGCTTATTTTAAAAGATTTCTCACATACCAACTGGGTATATGTTTGAGTGAGTTGCTGGATAGTTTGGATTCACAATTGGAAGTGCTATATGTCGCTGCAATCGGGTTTTAGGTTTTTTAAGATTATTTGCGTTTAAAAATACGATTGAAACCGGTAATAACCGATTTGGTGCAGACGAAGTTGCACGGGTCAGCTAGTATATATATACTATAGTTTCGCTACAATCGGGTTTTAGGTTTTTAAGATTTTTGCCGTTTGGAAATAAAATTGGAACCGGTAATAACCTATTTGGTGCAGACGAAGTTGCACGGGTCAGCTAGTATCTATATAAGTTTGAGTCATACTCTTACCTTGAACTAGATTCTTATCTATAAGTTGTTGTAAAAACTAAAACTGATATGTTTGGATTAAAAAAATGTGGTGTGGCTGTGTCATGACACGGCCGTTTGTTGTACGTGAATACGTCTCGTAACGATCGATATTTTCTATATAAATTATTACTATTTATGTATGTCATAATCATAAGAAGCCCTCCGGGTTTCCAAGTTTTATTTATGATGGCAACTGTTCCATTATCATGTTGTAAATTCCAACAGTGTTTAAATCTAATAACTTAATATAATTGTTTAATAATAACATTATAATATTAGGTCCTTACCTATGAAATTGCCGTTTTGTATGAAAAAATTTAAACGAGTTTTTTTCATGTATTTTTTATTTGTATTAATAGAAGTAATCACCCATGCAATCAATGCATCTTTGCCAACGCAGTGGCAGTTTATTGATGCCCTTCTTAAAAAATCAGCTGGACGGGAGGCAACAAATTCTTCAAAGGCATTTTGTACTGCCTCTCGGGTATTTAATTTTTTTCCCGCCAAGGAGTTATCCAAATTCTGGAAAAAGTAGTAGTCAGTAGGCGCAAGGTCTGGTGAGTAGGGCGGATGACGGAGAACTTCCAACGCCAGTTCTTGCAACTTGGAGACCGTCTGCTGTGCAGTATGAGGTCGTGCGTTGTCGTGCAAGAGCAGCGGAGACGAGCGATTGACCAATGCTGGTTGGAGAAGTGCCAGCTTCTCCATCATTGTGTTCAGTTCTTCACAGTACACATCTGCAGTAATGCTCACCCCGTTTGGTAAGAAGCTGTGATGAATCACACCGGCGCTAGACCACCAAACAGTGACCATCACTTTTCTAGGGGTAAGTTTTCGTTTAGGGCATTGTTTAGGTGCTGAACCAGGATCCAACCAACTTGCTGAGCGCTTGTGGTTATCAAACAGAATCCATTTTTCATCGCAGGTAACAATGCGGTTCAAAATTCCTTCATTTCTGTGTCTGTTGAGCAGTGTAAGGCACGTCTCGACGCGTACTTCGCGCTGGCGATCATTGAGTTCGTGGGGTACCCATTTGTCACGCTTTTTTACCTTGCCAATTTGACGCAAATGGACCAATATTGTTTTGACGCTAACGTCGAAAGCTGCTGCTAATTCAACCGTAGATTGTGTATCCTCAGCTTCCACAATCGCCTTTAATTCGTCATTGTCGACCAGTCTTCGGACGACCACGAGGTTCATTTTTCAGGTCGAAATTCCCAGAACGGAAGCGAGCAAACCAATAACAGGTGGTGCGTTGGTTTGTAGTGTTAGCTCCGTAAACGTCGTTGATGTTGCGTGCCGCTTGTGCCGCGTTGCTGCCACGACGGTACTCATATTACATAATTACTCTATTTTTTAACGTATCCATGACGACAAAAAAGATTGAAATGCGATGAAAATGTAACACTAATCAATAAACAAATGACTACTTTTGGAAAAAGAATTCCATGTTTTTAAAATAAAATTAATTTGAAATTAGAATTCTTAGCCAAACAAAAATTATTTTGATTTGAAATGGCCAGTACTGCAGAACGGCAATTTCATAGGTAAAGACCTATTATTACACATTACACAGAACATATAATATTATCGACAACTTATTTTATCAGATTGGTAGTAAATACTTATCTGTGACTCATTCGATCATTTCCTAAGAGGATTAATAATCTGTGACTGAGTGTTGTTGCTCTCAGATTTTACTTTGCATAGAATTGTAACAAAATAAAATAAAATAATTGCTTTTATTACAGATTAAAATTCCTTTATAATTTTAAAATATTAAATCATTGCAGCCTGATAATATTACAGATGAGACAGTTCGATTTCTTTAATTAATCGATTATCTGAGGCATTCGCGTCGTCGGAATTTGTTTTCCTAATCTGGTATCCCGAGAGCTGTCAGATTTGTAAAATTGGCTTATCATGTCGTGCCAATCAAAGTTCTTTTCTGATCTGAACCCCCGAGTGTGAGGTTTGCCTTCAGCTGCTCCCAGGGTTGGTGCTGTGAGTCAAGCCGTGTGGTGTCACAGTTTTAAGGAGTGTCTTGCTTTAGCCTCGAGCTCCTGCGGGACGGTTGTCGCGTATTTCAACACGTCATCCAGTTCCTCATCTAAGCCCCGGTAAGAATTCAGCATAAATTTGTTAGGTTTTACCTCGTGTCGGACACGTGTCAGGTCGGGTCGCGATTATTATAAATTGACATTCGATTCAACCTAAATGGTTGCGCCGCTTTATGTATATTTGAAAATTCCCGCATTATGGATTAAATCGCGTCACTTTGAAGCCCGACCAATTAATTGCGATCAGGTCACGCCATCTATCTAGCCCAATCATCCTTCCTGGCACATGCTAATTCGGTAGCGCGCCGAGCCGCGCCGCTAGTTTCGATTGTAGTGGGCCACGCCGTGCGCGACGGACGCGGGGCGGCCATTGTGTTGTGTTACTTCGTCCGCTATCGTCGAGTAGTTTACGCGGCTCGCAGTGTCCGTGCCGAGCCGCGCCGCATGCTAACATTTTGAGTTTTTGCATGGTCGAGTGAGAAATAAACGCATCGCTACATACGTGCCGACATATATTATAAACAATAAGTGTTGTGTGAGAGAAGACTCGGTGGAAAGAAACGAGAAACACCTAGCCGGCTAGCCACGTGGGGACTGTATCGCCGCAAGGTATGTGCCAAGTTTCCATCCTGCCCTTCTCTCCTTAATCGTAACTGATCGCAATAGTTGAATATCAATATAGCACCCTCGCAAATACAGTCCACTTAAATTGAACATAGATAAACCCGCACCCGCGCACCCCCTTCGGTGACGTCGACATCGCCGCGGCGTCACCACTAAATAATTACTATATGCAATGCAACAATACAACCAGTGTAAGATTAATCGTGACATACCCCCCTATGGTTATTTTTTTAACAATACCTCCCTCACGTGTTATCCCATCCCATGTTATATGGTATTATCACATCATAATTGCCAGCGTGGCAAATAGTTATCCGAACCGAATGTCGTTCCAGGTGTTTGGGGTTTCTTGTTTTTATCTACTGGGCTTAGCTGCCTAGCACTTCTGCGTAGTCCAGACCAAACTCTCTTGGAGAGTAGTTGAGCCTGGCGAGTTGGACCGCCGGCCGACTGTAGCGAGTACTGCGGTGCTCTGATGACCTGCCAGTCTGGGTGGTCGCAAAATCTTAATCATTCGGTGCATTCATGGATGCCCCTCGGAGTCCTGTGTTCGCGACCGAAACTACCTGCAGCTAAGCTATCTCTACTCTTCTAGTTTAAGTCTTGTGAATCCCTTTTCTACCTTTTCTTCCTTACCAAACTATCGCCTTGATTTTCCCACTCCATGAAGATTGTCATATTTAATCATTTAATTTGTTATCTTAGTTATAGGATAGCTTAAGTTTTGTTAAGTTAAATAAACTATTTCATTCCAGTCCGGTGGTTTTACTTGCCCCGATTTGCAGTGTTAAACCATTTAATGGGTTCAGGAAATAAATCAACCTAATAAATAATTCCGATGTTATAACTTTATTAATCATAGGTCTGTGTGATCCGCTCGGCCGCATTCACTTTTTTATGTTGCCTCCACTGCTTGACTCGGTCATATGGTACTTTACTGGTATCAGCTGATCTGCTGATCAGCCTGATCAGCTATATCTCCTTTAAGAAAGAAAGAAAGAAAGAAATATTTTATTCATAATGCATTGTTTACAAATATACAGTGGATAAAAAAGAATGCACATCGCAGCATTACGAAATGGAATCCAGCTCAGCATATGCTAAAGCGTTATAAGAAACACTTAGCGCTGATTTTCAGCTATTTATAAGTTAAAGCACAAGTTCGGCCTTGCGTGGAATACTGTTCGTACCTCTGGGACGGTTCCGCTAAATACCTATCGGATGCCCTGGACAGGTTGCAGAGACGAGCTGTCTGCATTGTTAAAGATGCAGATATTACAGAGTTTCTAGACCCACTTCAGTTGCGCGGAGACATTGCCTCACTGAGCGTGTTCTACCGTGTGTATCATTAAGCTGTGGAACAATCTCCCGGCCAGTGTGTTCCCCCATTCCTATAACATGGAGTCCTTGAAGCGTAACGTGAAGAGGCATTTACGCAGGAAGGCATGACACGACCACCGACGGAGGAGGGCGTATCTCTCGGTGGTCGCCGTTGCTTTTGGATTGTATTGTGCTTACTACCAGGCACAGTGCAGTCACTTTGTCGTGCTACAATAAAAATAAAAAAGATTTCATTATAAAAATAACTTTATTCATTTTCACTTTTTCGTTTATTATATTTTTTTTGTACATCTAATGTTTTTCAATATTTACTATTATATAAAAATATATATTATCATTAATAATAGTATAAGTTAAGTATCTATGTGATATAGCGTTTTAGGTCTTCAGTCTAGTTTACTACTTTTATTATTGTTCTTGACCGTTGACTGTTGCTATATGTAAATAAATAAATAAATTTATGCTTAACTAGGTTTGCGAGCATTCACTCGCGTTTAATGTTTAATATTTTGTATCACTCTCAACGCAGTTTGGTGGGCTTTAATAAATTCTGTATAGAGTACAAGCGTCGTGTGGATGCCGGATCACGTGACCAAGCCGCGGCATTATACTTTGCTAACATAGGTTGACGTTGACCTGAAACGCTCGATTCTTGTTAGACAGCTAACCGTCTTTTGCTCCGATACCCCCATTTTCACGTTAATACTTCGTCTTTTCTTAGCGTACTAAACACTTATTACTCACAGTAATTGCGAGTCGTAGCATGCGGTTAGCCTATTATTTTCCTCATTAAATGGGCTATAGAATATAATTTATTAACTCTGACTCACGGTTCCAGATTTTAGCGCATTCAAGATAACAAAAAATAATTATTGTTTGAAGTTTTATATATTAATATAGCTATATTACTGATATATATTAGATATTAGTATTGAAAATACAAATTTGCCGTAATCGTCTGACCAGATCTTAAGAAGCTGTAGTGTATGACACCAGCACTGATCCATCAAACAGTCACCAGTAACTTTTTCTGCGTTATCTTTCGTTTGCGTCAGGATTTGGCTAGTTCTCCTAAGTTTCACCACAGTAATCATCGTTTCCGAGTGCCGTAAAGGATCCATTTTTCGTGAAAGTAACGATATGAGCCAAAATTCCCTCGTTATTGTGACGCTTAAGTTATGTAACGCAGCTACTCAATACATCGTTGTGGTGTGTTTCAGTCAATTCTTGCGGTACTAATTTCTGAAGCTTTTTCAGTTATCCAATTTGTTTCAAATGAATTGAAATTGTTCTATCACTCATAGCGAAACCTGCCGCTAACTCTGACGTGGTTTGCGATGGATCCGCTTCCACAATCACATTTAATTCTTAATTATCAACCAGGTTTCGAAAAAGGAGGAGGTTACTACGTTCGGTTGTATGTATATTTTTTATGTATGTTAATCGATAACTCCGTCAATTATGAACCGATTTTAATAATTCTTTTTTTATTTGAATTGATTATATTCAGAGGTGGTCCCATATAAATTTGAAGATAATATTTAACCCCATAAGGGGGTAAAAAATCGTTTATTTGATTTTCACCCACTTCATCTCTACGTATTTTCATGAAATTGGAATCGATATATTATACCCATTAGAAACCAAATATATTTATGCACACTAAAAACGGAAAAAATATTTTTTTTTTACAAAAACAATAACCCGCCTTCGATGTGAAAAACTAATAAGGCACAAAAAAGCGAAAAATAACTGAATTATTAAATTAACCAAATTAAATAAAAAATATTGATATTTGCGCTACCTAGTAATATATTTGAAGTCGATGCCAATCTACATTTCAAATTTGTTGCAGGTAATAAAATATTAGGTCTTTACCTATGAAATTGCCGTTTTGTATGAAAAAATTTAAACGAATTTTTTTCATGTATTTTTTATGTCTCAATCGAAGTAATCACCCATGCAATCAATGCATGTTTGCCAACGCAGTGGCAGTTTATTGATGCTCTTCTTAAAGAAATCAGCTGGACGGGAGGCAACAAATTCTTCAAAGGCATTTTGTACTGCCTCTCGGGTATTGAATTTTTTTCCCGCCAAGGAGTTATCCAAATTCTGGAAAAAGTAGTAGTCTGTAGGCGCAAGGTCTGGTGAGCAGGACGCATGACGGAGAACTTCCAACCCCAGTTCTTGCAACTTGGAGACCGTCTGCTGTGCAGTATGCGGTCGCGCGTTGTCGTGCAGGATCAGCGGAGACGAACGATTGACCAATGCTGGTTGGAGATGTGCCAGCTTTTCCATCATTGTGTTCAGTTCTTCACAGTACACATCTGCAATAATGCTCACCCCGTTAGGTAAGAATCTGTGATGAATCACACCGGCGCTAGACCACCAAACAGTGACCATCACTTTTCTAGGGGTAAGTTTTCGTTTAGGGCATTGTTTAGGTGCTGAACCAGGATCCAACCAACTTGTTGAGCGCTTGCGGTTATCAAACAGAATCCATTTTTCATCGCAGGTAACAAGGCGGTTAAAAATTCCTTCATTTGTGTGTCTGTTGAGCAGTGCAAGGCACATCTCGACGCGTACTTCGCACTGGCGATCATTGAGTTCGTGGGGCACCCATTTGTCAAGCTTTTTTACCTTGCCAATTTGACACAAATAGACCAATATTGTTTTGACGCTAACGTCGAAAGCTGCTGCTAATTCAGCCGTAGATTGTGTATCATCAGCTTCCACAATCGCCTTTAATTAGTCATTGTCGACCAAAGTCTTCGGACAACCGCGAGGTTCATTTTTCAGGTCGAAATTCCCAGAACGGAAGCGAGCAAACCAATAACAGGTGGTGCGTTGTTTGTAGTGTTAGCTCCGCAAACGTCGTTGATGTTGCGTGCCGCTTTTGCCGCGTTGCTGCCACGACGGTACTCATATTCCAAAATTACTCGAATTTTTAACGTATCCATGATGACAAAAAAGATTGAAATGCGATGAAAATGTAACACTAATCAATAAACAAATGACTACTTTTGGAAAAATAATTCCATGTTTTTAAAATAAAATTAATTTGAAATTAGAATTCTTAGCCAAACATAAATTATTTTGATTTGAAATAGCCAGTACTGCAGAACGGCAATTTCATAGGTAAAGACATATTATATACGAGATGGGACACGAGGAGTGGACCAAAACTTTGTATATAGATGATATGAATTTAGGTTGACATTGACTTCAAATATATTATTAGGTAGCGCAAATATCAATATTCTTTATTTAATTTGGTTAATTTAATAATTCAGTTATTTTTCGCTTTTTTGTGCCTTATTAGTTTTTCACATCGAAGGCGGGTTATTTTTTTTTGGAATTTTTTTTTTCTTTATAATGTATAATGTACAGATTTCGTCCCGTTAACCTTTTATTATATGTATAGATGTAAGCTTTTAAGTAGATTAAATATATGTGGAAACATCTTTTATAGAATAAATGTAACAACATATTAATGACAGATTCATATAACTATCACCTTCTTTATCTTATAATCGTATAATTATCTATTTTTCACCTTTGTCGAGATTGTATTATTGATGTGCATTTTCTTTAGAGTCGTTGTGGCTTGAAACTCGATAAAACGAAAATGCTTCATGACCAAGAGACAAACACATACATCATCGTACATCAATAAGATTTAACCAATTTATTAGATTTTAACGTTCACTGTTCTTTATAGGGGCCAGATACGTCAGTTCAAAATCAAACGATGGGTTTTTTTGTGTTCGCTTTTTAAAGAAGCATATAGAGATGAAATAGCCTACATTTTTAGCTATAACACAAAGAAAATTCCATCAAAATCCTTCAAACATAACTACATTTACTAAATTTTTTGACATTCGTCCGTTACCCTGGAGAACCTCTTTATATATATGTTGCTTTATAATATTAATTATAATATGCCTAATTTCATCGAAATTGGTTCAATACCATCAGAATGATATTACAACACATGGACAAACAGACAGACAATAATTGTAAATAAATTATTTTTGGCTTCTATATCGATAACAAAGTCCACCCCGATTATAACTTTTTTTAAATATTTAATGTACAGATTTGGCCTGATTACAGTTTTATCATTACATAGTATAAAACAAAGTCCTCTACCGCGTCTGTCTGTCTGTCTGTTCGCGATAAACTCAAAAAGTACTGAACGGATTTTCATGCAGTTTTCAGCAGTGGATAGAGTGATTCATGAGGAAGGTTTTAGTATATAATTTGTCAATGACTTTGTTATAATCACAGCGGGACAACGTCTGCTGGGTCCGCTAGTTACAGGATAAATATAATATACAAAACCTATAATAACATTAATATTATATATGTTCGTCTATTAATACTTCCGAATATTTAAAACAATTAAGGTAATACAATTTGTGTTTTACCTATAATTGAGTGCTAAGCTCTTTTTATTTATTATGCTCATCCTTGCAATATTCTTAGGACCATAAACGTATAAATTTAGCTCTATCTATTGTTGGAAAGCACACTTATATTTAGCGCCATCTATTGTTGGAAAGTCACACTTGTTTATTATATTTAAGAAAAAGCTCGTGAAAATAAAATAATTATATTCACTTTGATTGAGTCCATGATAGATATATGACGATAGTACAAAATCCTATCAAGTGATGCGATAAAAAAAATTATATGTTGAGCGCCATCTATTGTCATTTTAATTAACTAATGAAATTCATTTACATCAAAATTAATCATTATTTGTATGAAACAAAAAGGAAACATTGTTCTTTCGTTCAATGTGTCTTAGATAATATTGTTATCACTCTCCGTACGTACTACATCGGGGGTGTTACTAGTGACCTGACAAGCCATTGGTCGACAGTTATTGGCCGGTCGTAACTTGACTGATTGCTATAAAAGGCGAGTCTGTCGAGTCATTGGGAACACTTAGTAGTCCGGTGAAGCTGTTCAGACCTTGCTAGGTCAATAGCGTAATCAGTTCGAAAAAAAAAATCATTGGAAACATTCTTGCTCGGTCGTCTCTCTGGGAGGTTGTATTGCGTGATTGTTGCTGTATTGCGAGAGTTCTTTCCAAATTACATTGTTATTTCTATTTCTCTGGGTTTTTATGATTTATTGTGTTACTGGAGTTATTTAATCGTTGATGTGAGTTTTCGTGTTGAGATTTGTATTTGTGTTATTTTTTATATAAATCAATTTCTGGTATCTAATATCAGAAGTGGGATTTATTTTTGGTATCTAATAATATTTAGCTAGTATTGAGCTGACCCGCACAATTTCATCTGCGCCAAATCGGTTATTACCGGTTCCAAATTTATTTCCAGACGCGAAAAAGCTTAAAAAATCTAGAATCCGATTATAGGGACACCTACCGGATCTAATTGTGTTTCCAAACTATCCTATCTACAGTGGTGGTCGTATAATTAGAAACACTACCAGCGGTCCTTGACATTATGTAAGATACTTCACGTTTCATTTTTATCTTGGTTATCTTTATTTGTCAAATCTTTGTTATCGTTTTTATTTTGAAATTAAACAATAAATAGGAAAAAACAATATGTTCAACGATTTACCATTTATTAGAAAAACAATATAAATCACACTACACAAGTGCAGTTTCAATATTATATTACGGATAAACATTTAAATCAGTTTTACGTTATGAACAATAATGGTCAACTAATTTGAAATAACAACAAAAAAGTATAAAAAACAATATTTTTTAAGTATTAGTAATTAGTATTGTTATTTACGAAATAGCTACTATCCACAGCCTACCAATAGTTATAATTAATATTTAGTGGCGTATCCCTTATTTTCAATAAGAGCGCTGCAACGGCGTAGCATTGATTCAATCAATTTCATACATTTTTCTAGGGAAGATTGAATTCCATGCTTCAATAGATGCTTCATATAGTTCGTTTTGACTAGTGTTACGTTTGTTTGAGATTTTCTATCGTGTTTAAATCCGGACTATTAGCTGGCCAGTCCAAAACGGATATACGCTGTTCGCTAAGGGAACATTTGACGCTATTGGCCGTTTGTCTAGGGTCATTGTCATGCTGAAAGATCCAGGTTACAGGCAAATGATCGTTCGAGTAGGGAATCATTATTTGCTCTAAGATATTTTTGTACTGTCATTGATCCATTGTACCTTCAATCTTCCGAACGGGTCCAACTCCTCATCCGGAAAAACACCTCCAAACTTTAATGTTACCGCCATCGTGCTTGACTATTCTTCTTGTGTATTTATAATTAAAAGTATTGTTTGCAGGACCTCTAACATAGCGTTTTCCAACAGAATTTACCATATTTATTTTTGGTTCCATCTAAAAATAACACTTTTTCCATTCTCGTACCGTCCTATTCACATATTTTTTAGCTAATAATAATCGCTTCTCTCGGTTTTGCTTGGTAAGAAGCGGTACCTTTCGAGACATTCTTCCAAACAATTTAGCTTCCATTAATCTTCGGCGTATCAGTCTTGACGAGATGCTTCTCGGGTTATCAGGCGAAAAACTTCATTTCTAATCTGGTTGGAGCCTTTAATTGGGTCTTTTGTAGCAACACGAACGATAAACGTATCTTCCCAGGGAGAGGTTTTTCTTCGCCGAGCCTTTCTAAGAACATTTTCAATAGTACCATGTGTTTTATAATGATCAATTACATTAAAAACTTTCTCAACAAAACAATTTAAATGCTTAGCTAATCTTCTGTACGCCCACTTATGATCTATAGGTAAATTAACAATTATCTGCCTAGTTAACGCGTCACAACTTTTATTTTTGCCCATTTTGAACAAACTAAAGTTCAGATTAAATTTTGAATTGCCGCCAAAATAATAGGAAAAGCCAAGAAAGAAATGTTATTCTCCAGTTTCAAAAAAAGAACGAGCTACGGGTGCTTTTTTAAAACGTTTCTAATTAGGCGTCCAAGCGGCCAGTAACAGAAAATAAACTCCTACATGTGTAAGACTCATTTTGTAATTAAAAGTAAGATATGTTTTATATTTTATGCATTTAATGAGTTTTTTATTTGAGTGGCTATATTATTGCATGATTATTAATGTTTGAATGTGTATATTTTTTACGAACATTTGTACGTTGGAGTTACACTTTCTTTATTCATAAGAAGTGTTTCTAATTATATGACCACCACTGTATATTGGCAAGAAGTGTCTTCTCGATATCCCCTGGGTTGCCCCTCTGGTCCTCACCTCCGCACCCCATTTACTATCCTCGCAACAACACAATAATTTTACTGGCTTGCAGATTTTATTTCCCACACTGTAGGAACACGTACACATATAAAGTGTTAGATATTGTCACGTTGTAAATTCCAATAGTGTTTGACATTCCTGCACGGTACCTTGTGACGAGCGCACGTATTTTCAATAGTATTTACAACAGTTGTGAATTTGTTTTTAATCTACCCACATAAATTTATAAAAGTGATAACGCATGAGCGATGTAAGCGACAGGTGCATTATTGACATTGAGTGCGAACAGCTAGCTGAGGATAATATGGAGGATAATAATTTAGAACAAGATATACTGCGATTATCTGAGAAAAGAGTGCGAGAAGATAGTGAAAACCTAGAAGATAACGAGCAAAATGCTGAAGATGTCTTTATTACTGTAATAAGAAAGCATAAACGTTTAGCAAAGAGTTTCTCAAGAAATTCCGAGGTAGAAGTGAATATTGACGAAAAGATTGAGGTGTGTATAACATCGATTGAATCCGTACTACCAAAGCAATTTGGTATGGCTAAGCTGTTGAGAGCAGAAAATATTGAAAATATTCTAAGAGTAAAATATAAAGGCCCGTATAAAGCATTGATACAGTTAAAAAGAAATTGGATGCAGAGAAATTGATAAACAATAAAAAAATTAACGAATTGGGATACAGGTGTCAAATGTCGAATGAAATACATCTTACGTACGGAGTTGTTAAACAAATAGATCTATCTATTATTTAGTATCTAATATCTAGATACAACAGAGGAAGAAATGAAAAATGCACTTGAAAGCGAATATGAAATATTTTCAATTAAAAGATTAAAAAGATTGACAACTGATAAGGAATGGAATGATAGTGAGACTATTCGAGTAGGTTTTAAAAGCTCTACTTTACCCTCGTATGTATACGGATACGGGTGTAGGTTTAAAGTGGAGCCATACACTTTTCCGGTCACACAATGCTCAGGCTGCTGGAGATATGGTCATATTGCTCGCTTTTGCCCTACAAAAAAAATATTGTGTCCGAAATGTGGACAACCACACGCAAATTGTGATACTAAAATATTCAAGTGCATCAACTGTAACCAACAACATATATCACTAGATAAAAATTTTCGTGTATTCGTAAAAGCGAAAGAAATTCGTGATATAATTTGCAAGGAAAATATTACTTATCGTACGGCTCTGAAATACTTTCTGTATGATAGAAATGAAAAAGAGATCACTACAGACCCTGAAAAAACTAAAGAATCCGTAAACTGCCAATAAACTGTGAGAAGAAAAAATTTAGCTACAGAGATATATTAGTATCAAAGAGGGGGGATCAACAGGGAATGGATAATTCTAATACAAATGAAGAAGATAGCGTACAATCAGATGGTAATACATCAAGAAATAAAAGAAAACATAAGCGACTAATTAAAAAGAATAAAAATTACATAAATACAGAACAGCTATTAGCAGAAAGTATGAACTCTGCTACATATGAAAAAGAAGAACAAATAACAAGAGTTAAGAAAAGAAAAACCAAAACTACAGACAGAACATTAAGTTTTGAATCTTTCATACAAGAGTTTACAAATATATTTTTAGCCGACTATAGTGTAGGAGAAAAAATAACTCAATTTTTGAAGTTTTTGATAGAGATACTAAAATCCTACTTAACGAAGAATATTAAAAATGGAGACCAAATGAGTAAAATACTATCTCTTATTAGTGATGGATAAAGAACGTAGTAATTTTCAGCTTAACATACTTCAATGGAATTCTCAAAGTTTGAAACCTAAACTAATTCCAATTGAATTGTTAGTAAATCAGGAGAAGATACACATAGCGATTATCAATGAAAGTTGGTTGAAACCAGAGACCTCCCTGAGGATAAACGGATATAACGTCTTCAGAAGAGATCGTGAAGATGGATATGGCGGTGTAGCTATTATAATCCACAGGTCTCTAAAAGCACATACTTGGCCCACGTTACTGCAAAACTCAGGTATAGAAATGATTAATTTAAAACTTTTAAATTGCGATGGTTTACTTAATATTATCGTTATCTATTGTCCTTCATCGGTCCACACAACTCAATCAGATTGGGATTATATATTTAGCTTACATTCTTCCGAGACTCTGATTGCTGGAGATTTTAACGGGCATCATAGTAATTGTTCATACAAAATAGATTCTAGAGGGCAACAACTGATAAACGCTAGTTTAGAAAGTGGATACATATCTCTAAACAATGGAGAAGCTACGAGAGTTAAGTTAGTTAACGGAAATTTGCAAAAATCTTCCCTGTTATTACTTTTGTCTCATCTGACCTAGTTCTTAATTTTGATTGGCGAGTTATGAATGAAAATTTGGGCAGCGATCATTTAATCATTAGGACATCTATGAATTGTAGACAGAATAGTCTTGAGGAGGTAAAGCGTAACTTTAATAAAGCGAATTGGCAGGTATACAGTATGTTTTTAGATAGCACTTTTCTTAGCCCTCTAGATAACAATCACATTCAAGATATGTATAATTATTTTGAAGATCAAATTATAGCAGTCGCTTATAGGAGCATTCCCCTATTGAAATTATCAAACAATCCCAATAGCAACTTTAAACCCAAGGTGTATTGGAATACATTATTATCAAAATTAGTTGCCGAAAGAAGACTTGCTCTTGGTCAATTTAGAAGAAACCCTACGCCTATTAATTTAGATTTATATGAAAAAAAATTAATAGAAGTGCAAGCTGCTATTAAACGCGCGAAATCATTAAGTTGGCAAAAATTTTGTAATGACGTAGATAAATGTACCTCTGCTTCTGATATGTGGAATAAAATGCGATGGTTGAAAGGACGAAAACGGGCAAAAGTCTATATATCTGAGAAACTGATACAAAAACTACTTTCCAATTTAGCACCTGATTCTGTACTTGTCGCTTTTCCAAAATTTAAATCAGTGAATATAGCTTTAGAAAATAAATTTAATATCCAAGAACTAAAATAGTGTCTTAAAAAAAAAGATACTGCCCCAGGTAACGATTTATAGAAAAAAATGCAATTTTGTCACCATACACTTCAGGGTTTAGAAGAGCACAATCATGTTTAGACTGTTTGACGCGACTAATCGCTCAAATACAGATAGGATTTTCTGACAATTTGGCAACTATGGCTTGCTTTTTGGATATAGAAAACGCGTATAATAATGGTGCAGTTACAAAGTTGTCAGTATGTTAGATGATATTGGTGTAGAAGCCAAAATTTGTAATTACTTTCGGTCCTTTCTAAGTGAAAGACATTTACTGATAAAAGAAAACTCTAGCCATAAACAAATCGTCAGATGGACCGATATAGGACAAGCCCAAGGAGACCCAGTTTCGCCATTATTCTTTAACATAGTAACATCCAATGTTTGTAAAATTATAAATAATGTATTTATATGTCAATATGCCGACGATTTTATATTATACTCCAATGAGAGAAACTTAGAAGATAGTACGCTTCAATTGCAAAACTCTTTGAATACGATGGTGGTGCTTTTAGAAACTATAGGTCTAGAACTTTCAGAAACTAAGTCAAAATTTTGTATATTTAGTAGAAGTAGAAAAAGGCAACGAACAAATCTTAATGTGAATAATAAGTGTCTCACGGCAGTAGATTGTGTTAAATATTTAGGCATGTGGTTGGATGGATCTCTATTATGGGGTACGCATATCAATACCGTGGTTGAAAAAACTTATAAGTTGCTTAATTTATTAAGAGTATTAGCTGGATCAAGTTGGGGAGTACATCCTAAACATCTGCGAAAATTATATATCTCCCTCATTCGCAGTAGAATAGATTATGGATGTTTTCTATATGACCATAGTGCCAATACTCATGTTTTTAAGCTGGACAGAATTCAAAATCAAGCACTTAGAATTATAGGTGGCTTTATTAAAAGTACACCTATACATATAATGGAGTCAGAACTATGCATTCCTCCATTGTTTGTTAGAAGACAAACTCTTGCTTACAAATACATGCTTAAGACCAAAATATGGGAAAAAAATATCACAATATCTTTGTTTAAAACTCTGAGCGATAAGATTCAAAATAGGTATTGGGTAAATAAGAAGAAACCTATTCTCACGACAGTATATAACACTCGGAATGAAGATATGTACTTATCAGAAATTTTAGATATGTTCAGCTTAAAAACATGGGTATATAACATAGATCTAAAAGATATTTTAGTTTTAAACCTAAATAGCATTACAAGACCTAAAAAGTTTTATAACAATGATGTAATTAGACATAATATTTTAGAAGAGCTTCATAAAAAATATAAGAATTGGTATAGGTTATATACAGATGGATCTAAAAGTACTGAAGGCATGGGTGCTGCATTTTACGATCCGACTCGAAATGAAGCCAAATGTTTCAAAATTACTGAAAACATATCCATTATGTCTGTGGAGCTCATTGCAATTTTCAGAGCAATATCGTATGCTAGCTTCTTAGATTGTAAACAATTAATTATTTTTACGGATAGTAGAAGTGCGTTACAGCATTTAGCTCAGTGCGCCTCTGGAACAGAGGTGTATCGACAGCTTATGCTATATTACGTGAAGTTATCGAATTGGCAGAAAAAGGAATAGTTCTGAAATTGCAATGGGTTCCATCACATATAGGAGTGAAAGGCAATGAAAAGGCGGACCACTTTGCAAGAGAATCGATTTCAAAGGGTTCAAAACTTAAAATTAAACCAGATCATACGGCACTGTTCGCCAAATTCAAATGTACATGTTTTATAAAATGGAAAGAACATTTTGACGAACGATCAAAAGATAAAGGCATCTGGTATAAAACGCTGCAAAGTGAGCCGCCCCATATACCATGGTTTGATGGCAGTAACTTGAATAGATCACTTATTGCAAACAGAGTACGTTCCGGACATATGCCACTTAATAAGTTTGCATTTCTTATGAGGAAAACCTTATCACCCAATTGTATAACGTGTGGAACGATAGAAGACTTGCAATACTTGTTGATGGAATGTGACCGCAATAAAGTACAAAGAAAAGCTGTCATCGATGAGTTAAAACTCAATACATTATATCAGGGTAGCTTTCATAGAATCTTGTGTGCACCTGCAAGTGAGGAAGCCAAGATTCTATGGAAGTTTGTGTTGAAGTCTCTTTAGTGAATATTTTAAGATTAGGGTACGATGGGACTGACATGTTCTATGTGGACCTAAGTCCCTAAATTAAATAAAGATTTAAAAAAACAGTGTTTCAATCTAATAACTCAATATAATGGTTTAATAATAACATTATAATATTACACATTACACAGATCATATAATATTAATGACACACTTATTTTATCAGATTGGTAGTAAATACTTATCTGTGGCTCATTCGATCATTTCCTAAGAGGATTAATAATATGTGGCTGAGTATTGTTGTTCTCAGATTTTACTTTGCATAGAATTGTAACAAAATAAAATAATTGCTCTTATTACAGATTAACATTCCTTTATAATTTTAAAATATTAAACCATTGCAGCCTGACAATGTTATAGTTCAAATTGTTAGATTTTCTTAATTTTCGATTATCCGAGGCGCTATCCGTCGTCGGAATTTGTTTTCCTAATCTGGTATCCCGAGAGCTGTCAGGTTTCTAAGATAGGCTTATCATGTCGCGCCGATCAAAGTTCTTCTCTGATCTGAACTTCCCAGTATGAGGCTTGCCTTCAGCTGCTCCCAGGGTTAGTGCTGCGAGTCAAGCCTTGTGGTGTCTCAGTTTTAAGGAGCGTCTTGCTTTAGTCTCGATCTCCTGCGGGACGGTTGTCGCGTTGTTCGACACGTCGTCCAGTTCCTCATCTAAACCTCGGTAAGAATTCCGCATAAATTTGTTAGGTTTTGCCTCGTCGGACACGTGTCAGGGCGGGTCGCGATTGTTATAAATTGGCTTTCGATTCAATCTAAATAATTACTATATGCAACAATACAACCAGTGTAAGATAAATCGTGACAGCCCCTATGGTTATTTTTTTAACAATACCTCCCTCACGTGTTATAAATCATAATTGCCAGCGTGGCAAATAGTTATCTGAACCGAATGTCGTTCCAGGTGTTTGGGGTTTCTTGTTTTTATCTACTGGGCCTAGCTGCCTAGCACTTCTGCGTAGTCCAGACCAAACTCTCTTGGAGAGTAGTTGAGCCTGCCGAGTTGGACCGCCGGCCGACTGCAGCGAGCACCTACTGCGGTGCTCTGTTGACCTTCCAGTCTGGGCGGTCGCAAAATCTGCATTCTTCGGTGCATTCCTGGATGCCCCTCGGAGTCCTGTGTTTGCGGCCGAAACTACCTGCTACCTCTAGTCTTCTAGTTTAAGTCTTGTGGATCCCTTTTCTATCTTTTCTTCCTTACCAAACTATCGCCTTGATTTTCCCACTCCCTGAAGATTGTCATATTTACTTATTTTCTGTGTACCTTAATTTAGTATAGTAATACTCTTATTAAACTATTATAAAAATTCATTAAACTATTTCACTGTATTCCGGTGGTCTTATTTGCCCCAGATTTACAGTGTTATAATATAAGAAAGTTATATTGTAACTAGCCGACCCGTGCCCACTTCGTTGGGCGGTAATAGGCATTATCAAACTACAGCTTTTCTCTAGAAATCAATCATATATATCTCATAATTAAGGCAGCGTTCGTAAGAAACGTTTTCGTTCGACCATTTTTCTCCGACTCCCCAGATATTACCCCCTACAACCTCACAAACTTTACCTCTTTATAATATTAGTATAGATTATAGATAAAATAATTAGTTAATAGCTTCTGCCCGCGACTTCGCACGCGTGGAATAGTTATTTTGGGCAAGACGCAGCGGAAGCTCTCAAAAGGAAAAAAAGCCCCGATTTTAAAACATTTTTCATTGTTATATAGCTTATGACACTCACAAATAACGTGGCATTCTATTGGTAAAAGAA
Organism: Antheraea yamamai; assembly: GCA_036509395.1. Taxonomy (NCBI): domain Eukaryota; kingdom Metazoa; phylum Arthropoda; class Insecta; order Lepidoptera; family Saturniidae; genus Antheraea; species Antheraea yamamai. Next base: position 22,999,409 of record AP028436.1, on the reverse strand, counting down.
TATTCAAAATCGGTTTAGTAGTTCCTGAGATTACCCCCTACAACGTCACAAACTCACAAACTTTACTTCTTTATAATATTAGTATATAGATTATAGCCCCTGCCCGCGACTTCGTCCGCGTAGTCATAGTTACTACTCTGGGCTAACGCTGACACACAGCAGAAGCTCTCAAAAAGTAAAAAAATCGCGATTTTGAAACATTTTTCATCTGTGCTCCGCTCCAATTGCCCTTAGCGTGATGATATGTAGCCTATAACCATTCTCGATGAATGAGCTATATAACACTGAAAGAATTATTCAAATCGAATCAGTAGTTCTTGAGATTACCCCTTACAACGCCACAACGTCACAAACTCACAAACTTTACCTCTTTATAATATTAGTATAGATAAATAAGCAGTTGGCTCGGAGCTCTCGTGCATACCATTTCATATCCCCGTAGGGATCCCTACACTTTAAACGAAACATAGACAGAAAAAAGTATGTAAAATAGGTATCTTATAAGTATACCAGTACAGGTAGTTTTAATTAATTATTCACTATAATTGCCCAAGTTAGAGTACTTATATATTATAGCCTGATTAATATGAGTATAGTCCGCATCAAACTTTTAACCGCTCTGAAGTAGATGCGCAGAACATAAAATTAGGTATCAGAGGGACGCAGATGAGGTGAACGGGGAGCATGCTCGCCCGCGCTCGTCCCTCTTCCCTATTGCATCAACGGTGACACGTGTGTCAGTGTCAGTGCTAGTTGCAGTATAGACGCATTCAAATAGTTATGTTGTTGTTAAATACTTATTATTGCTATTTTCGTGGTTTTCTTTTCTTGTTTGTATGTTATCATTAGAAGCACCATCCACTTCGAATAATGATGTTTGTATAGAAGGCGTTGTTTATTAAAAATTATTTATTTATTATGAATATATTCTATTTACAATAACGGTATTGTAGCACGCATAATACCTGCACAATATATGCTACAAGATATATCCCACAGATAGAAGCAAATACTCCATAAGTTACTCATTCAATTCATTCAATTAAAGTACGCGATCACCCAAAACTCACCAACCAGGTGTTTAAATGTTATTTGTATTTAATTATAACCGACTAATACATGATGTGGCGAACTGTTAATACTCTAGCTTTGTTTATTACTCTTATTGCACGGATATGGTTGTCCATTTCTAGTTTTTGCTGTTGATTTATTACCTCAGTAATGATTCAATTTTTTATTGTCTGTTTATTTTTATCTCGTGTTTTGCAAATATTCTATATGTACGTAATCTCGTACGTATGTATATGTCTGCTCAGTTCAAATAAAGAGGTTGACGTAAATTAGCTCAAAGCGTTTACAAGATGACACAATCGAAGTCGTATCTTTATTCTACAAAATCTTCTAAAAGTAGTAACGTGGGCGTTGTACGTTCTTATTAGTTAATGTAATAGGCAAATGTCTACTTGAATCATAATTGATTAAAAACGTAATATATTATACGTATGATATCGAGAATATGATTAATAAATGTAAATGTTAAATTCTTATAATAGTATTTTGAATTTGTTTTGTATTCACTACTTGACTGTACCATGCGCAAAGCCGAATTCAAAACTATATTCAGAACGATCAGAAAGTTTGACGCGGACTATAAACAAGCATGAAACGCTCGTGTATTTCCATAGTTGCACGGCGCAATACGCGACATCTTAATAATCAACCACTTAAACTAATTATCTATACATTTGTGTAACGTTGTAGTTATTTCGGAACTTGTCATATTTGGTTTTTGGTATTATATAGAATTGTAATTACATTATATAACAATAATAATAGGTATGTATGTGATATGGTGACGGCAAGTGAACTAAAACACAGGATAAAGTCAGTTGAACGTAAAATAACACAGTAAAACGATCAAAGGAGAAGCGCTATTCTGTACGGTGCGACAGTGCTATACTTAGTCTGGCCATAGATACTGTTACAATTAAAAATAAACAAAATATTACATTTGAATTTGGAATCTGTCATTTTTATATGATTATTCATTGGGATTTCTCATTTTGGCACCAATACATTGTACAATATTTTGCGATATTAAAATAGAGTGGGGTGATAAAGAGAACCGAATCGTTGTGATTGCATTACAAAAAGTAGGTATGGAACCAAATGCAATATTTAAAACTCTCCATACGCTCAGTATTAGTAAAATGTTTGTGTACCGGGCTATTAATAGGTACAATGAGACGTTCTCTGTTTGTGACAGAAAAAGAACTGGCCGTCCACGTAGTGTTCGTACGAAAAAGGTGGTCAAAGCAGTAAGGGAAAGAATTCGAAGAAATCCTATCCGAAAGCAAAAGATTTTATCTCGAGAGATGAAGATAGCATCTAGAACCATGTTGCGTATTCTAAAAGATGACTTAGGACTTGCAGTCTATAAGAGACGTACTGATCATTTCTTAACTGATAATTTAAAAAAGAATAGGGTGGTAAAATCAAAACAACTACAGAAGCGGTATGCATAGGGAGGTCACAGAAAAAAATTGTTTACGGATGAGAATTTTTTTACAATTGAGCAACATTTTAACAAACAAAATGACCGTATTTATGCTCAAAGCTCTAAGGAAGCTTCCCAATTAGTCGACAAAGTGCAACGTGGGCACTATCCGAATTCAGTGATGGTTTGGTGAGGTATTAGCTATGAAGGAGTGACTGAGCCATACTTTTGTGAGAAAGGTATCAAAACATCGGCACAAGTGTATCAAGATACCATTCTTGACAAGGTAGTGAAGCCCCTTAACAATACCATGTTCAATAACCAAGAATGGTCCTTCCAGCAAGACTCGGCGCCGGGTCATAAAGCTCGGTCTACGCAGTCTTGGTTGGAAACGAACTTTTCGGACTTCATCAGAGCTGAAGACTGGCCGTCGTCTAATCCCGATCTTAATCCGCTGGATTATGATTTATGGTCAGTTTTAGAGAGTACGGCTTGCTCTAAACGCCATAATAATTTGGAGCCCCTAAATCAATCCGTACGACTGGCAGTGAAGAATTTTCCCTTGGAAAGAGTGTGCTTCTATTGATAATTGGCCTCAACGTTTAAAGGACTGTATTGCAGCCAATGGAGACCACTTCGAATAAGCTTTTTATATTTTAAATTGTTTTATATTTAAGTATTACACTAACACACTGTAAAAGTAATAAATATTATTTGCATTAGATTTTTTTTTTCTGTGTTTCAGTATTTATGGCAAGACTAGGTATACACGGAATGACGTAGACGGAACCAGGCCAGCACTAGGTAGCTGTACGTGCTGTAATCACGTTAATTGCCGATAACGAAGCAATAATTATTTGATGACGACGTACACTCGCGCACTGTATTGCCACTTAGAGCTCGCTAAACGGCGCGTCGGGCTCTCACCTTGAACGTATTCATTTGCAGAAAACAACATAAACACACTATTTATTATTAGGAGGCAAAATAATCTCCGTGAAAATCGATCTAATAAACTGTCCGGTGTCCGTCACACACGCTCAAGGGTTTGTCTCGTGTGTTTGTTTCCATACTAAACCTGCAGCGATGAAACTGAAAATCGTTCTCTTCACTTGAATTTCCGATCGGCATAGTTTCTCAAAACACTTGTAAGTCAGTCCAAGGTGGCTCACAAATATACTTCATTAATTCAACATATTATTCAGTTTTTAACGTTATATTAATTTTTCAACCATATACGAAAACAGCAACCAGTGTGCTTAGTGAGAGTTCTTGTACCTACTCGAACGCGTTGACGTTCACTACGGTTTGTATAGGATTATAAAAGCGCCACCTAGTTGCTCGCTTGTCAGACATAGTTTGTGAGTGCGAGTTTTATTTGTTTACGTTATAGGTATCGAGTTTCGAAACGTGAGTACATAGACGCGCGTAAGTGCTTATTTGCGAGTGCGAGTTACAATGAAATGCTATTTTGACGTTTCAAACCGAAACATATTCATATTTACGTTAGTATATGGTCTGCTCTGCGGCCCGGCGGCTGTTCGGGCGCAGCCGCCGAAGGAGACACCGAGACCCCGAGGAGGAGGCCCGGCTGTATGGCAGATACAGAGAGTGCAGGAAGGTCCTACAGGCTGCCATCGGCCGGGCGAAAGAGGAGGCTTGGAAGAAGTTGCTGGAGACGCTGGAGGGCGACCCGTGAGGGCGCCCATATTATAACAGAGGAGGAAATGGGGAGTGCACTAGAGCGCCCCCGCAATCGAAAGAGAGCGCCCGGTGTGGATGGGGTCCCGGGCCGGGTGCTCGCGGTCTCGTTGGACTATATAGGGGGGTGGTTTCAGGGACAGCTCGACAGTTGTCTGGAGTTTGGGCGGTTCCCGAAACCCTGGAAGCAGGGCCAGCTATGCCTGCTGGCAAAGGTGGGCCGACCCCTGGATTGCACGTCCGCGTATCGGCCCTTGGTACTGTTGCACGACTCTGGGAAGGTCCTGGAGAGAATTGTTGCTTCCCGGGTCGTCCAGCACCTGGAGGAAATTGGGCCGAACGTGGCGGACGCGCAGTATGGCTTCCGGGCAGGACGTTCCACAGTGGACGCCCTGACCCTCCTTAAGTCGCTGTCCATGGAGGCGACCTCCCAAGGGGAGAGACTTCTGGAGGTGTCCTTGGACATCGCCAACGCCTTCAACAGCCTACCGCACAGTGTGACACAAGAGGCACTCCGCTATTTCGGGGTGCCTACGTATTTGCGGCGGCTGTTGGAGGCGTATCTGGTCGATAGGGAGGTCACCTACATAGATGACGACGGTCCGGCGAGTCACGCGGCGGAGGGTTCCACAGGGGTCGGCCTTGGGCCCACTCCTATGGAACATGGGTTACGACTGGGTGCTCCGCGGCGTGCTCCCGTTTGGGGCGCGCATAATTTGTTACGCGGATGACACCCTAGTCGTAGCCCGGGGGAGAAGTTGGCAGGAGGTGGAGCGCCTGGCCACAATGGCCACAACCCTCGTGGTCGGGCGCATTCGGCGTCTGGACCTTAGAGTGGCACTCGAGAAGACCGAGGCCCTACTATTCCACGGGCCTCGGCGAGGGCCACCACCTGGGGCCCACATAATGGTGGAGGGTGCCCGAATCAGGGTGGGGACCCAGATGAAGTATTTGGGCCTCACTCTGGACGGGCGCTGGCGGTTTGAGCCCCATTTTGAGGGGCTCAGACTGCGAATTGTTGGGACGACGGCGGCACCCAGCCGGCTGATCCCCAACATAGGGGGGCCGAGTGCTGGGTGCCGCCGACTATACATGGGGGTCGTGCGGACGATGGTTGTCTATGGAGCCCCTGTGTGGGCCGATGCCCTCGGTGCCGCTAGTGTGCGGGTGTTACGCGCTGCGCAGCGCATGGTGGCATTGAGGGCAATAAGGGGGTACCGCACCGTGGCCTCCGCGGTGGCCTTTGCACTCGCCGGCTCCCTACCCTGTGAGCTGGAGGCGGGAGTTCTTACCGCCGTGTACGAGTTCACGACGGCAAAGAAGATAATTGAGGAGCCTCCAGCCCCCAGGGAGATTGAGGCCAAGAGGAGGGAAGGCCGAGAGGAGGCGCTAAGGCGATGGAGGCAGGACCTGGCGGACGAGCGTTTCGGGCGTTATACTATTGACGAGTGGATGGAGAGAAGTTGGGGCTCCCTGTCGTTCCGACTGGTGCAGGTGCTCACCGGACACGGCTCTTTCGGGTGGTACCTGCACCAGATCGCTCGCAGGGAGCCATCCGCCGCATGCCATGAGTGCGGCGCTGCGGAGGACACCGCGCAGCACACTCTGTCCGAGTGTGCTGCGTGGGAGGGACAGCGCCGCGTTCTGGCTGCGGCGGTGGGTACAGATTTGTCGCTGCCGAGTGTGGTTTCGGCCATGCTCGGCAGCGAGGAGGCGTGGAGAGCGATGGTCTCCTTCTGCGAAGAGGTCATCTCGCAGGAGGCGGCGGAGAGGGTTCGCGAGGATGACCCTCTGAGCGGCCCTTCCGTCAACGGAGGACCGGAGGGAGGAGGCGGCGATTTGCCCGCCTCCTCCCGCCACCGTAGCCGGTCCTGAGGGGATGGGCCAGGGGGCCCATCTCCTCATTGCACGGGTCCGGCGGACGACGGGAGGCAGCTGGTGTGTACCCAGCCTGTCTCCCTATTAGGAAGGAGCTTGGCGGACACCTTCCGCCGAGCGGACCGTTGGGGTGGCTATCCAAGGGGACTAGCATAGTTCGATCGCTTGCCGCCCCAACAATACGGTCAGACGGTTCACCGTGGGGTTTTAGTCCGTGCGAGTCGGACATAACCCACTCTCTCCCCCGAGAGGGTGGTATATCCATAAGGGAATTCCCCACGTTAATAAAAAAAAAAAGAGTATATGTTTCACTGTTATTTTTGTCGTGAAAAGTTTAGCTTTGTAGAGTAAAAGTATTTTTATAGCATAAATTATATAGGAGCACGTTATTTTTTGCGTTGAAAATGTTCAAAATACTGAGAGCACAATATATAAGAAATAATATGGCCATTGTTCATACAAAAGTTCGCAGTAGCAATGATACATTAGATCTTATGGAGATTCATATTATGAAAAGGTATCACTTCACAAAGAAAGCAATATAGTGTTTGTGTAAAGAACTTATACGACAAACTAATCTAAACCCTTCATCACTACGAGTTACATTGAAAATAAAGGTAAATATTCTTGATCTTAATAAGTGAACTTTTTATCATATAAGTGCAATAATCGTGATCTCTACAAAATGTACTCAATACACATGTGTTTGGATCCTATCGGGAGCTAATAGGGGTAGTAAATAAGCTCTCATGAATCTCTCTCTAATTAAATAAATAAATAAATAATGCATTGTAAGGAATATGTATATTTTAAATCTAACATTTTGAACATAAATTCATAGTAATTTCTTTGTATTTGTTTATTTAACAATTTATATACACATGGTATATTCAAGAGTTACTGTCATAAAGAAAACTAGTTATAAAGTTACAATTTGTTTCAAATTGATATCTTTGAACAGACAACTTATGAGAAGGGTGACACAATTTTTACTAAATAATATAACTATATTCCAATTTAAACAAGATTATGTATCTATAATTGATGTATATATGTCTTAACATACAGATTAATATATTTATTAATTCTTTCAGGTTTCATTGTAAATGCTGTGATTAGCTGTATTGATGGTAGTCAATTCATTGTGTTTGGACCTCCTAAAGAAGATGAACATCTTTATTACAATTGTAAACACTACCAGTCTCTTAAATGGATAAATGGTAAATATTATGTTACCTTAAGAAAATTATATGTATTAGATTGACATAAATAACCTACAAAAAATTTTTTCACATATTATTGATGAAAACCATATTATAAATGTTAAGGGGAAATTTAGTGTTGTTATGACTCACTGATATGGGATACAATATAGGCAACTATACAACCATATAATTATTGCACCGACATGGAAAAACGGTGAGGCTTATGCTAATACATATACCCTGACATCCGGGTACCTAGAATAGGCAGCACTCATAAACATCCAGTATTTCTGTATTCAAAGTATTTAGGTCTATTCATAATGACAAATTGCCAGTGCATTACTTACAATAAACAAATAAACCAGGAAAACATATTTGTTTTTTCACAACATACTTTGTAATTGAAATAGGAAAATTTAATTCCATTATTTTTGATATCAATATTTAATTCTTTTTAATTCCCTACTATACATGGAAAAATGTATGTAGATAAATATTCTATAATTGTCTTTTTTACTTATATAGCAAATCAATGTATTATTTCACTGTAATAATATTGTTTATTTTTTTAGGAGATTGACTTCCCACTACACCCTTTGTTGATGATTCCAATTTTACATACTACTACTGGCACAACAGAAGCTAATTATGAAGAAAAGCATACAAAGGCTGAAATATTTATGAAAAATGCTTGTATAAGAATAAAGAACTAATAACAATGTTTGAAACTAGCAGTTTATCATTGTGAACGGTTAAAATATAACAGACTGAGTTCAGACATGTTGTGCCGTACATAAAATGCTGGTTATATTTGGCATTACAGTACCATAGGAAGAAGGATGTGACTTTGATCATGAAATCGTTTCTACTCCTACGGAGACAGTAAACATCTCACAATATTTAATTGGCAGAAGATTGTTAAGGGATCAATTATTATGCAGAGTAGAACAATAATAAAATGTCATCATTAAAAAAAGTATTATATAATGTCATTATAAATAAAATAAAACTAGTTTTTACTGATAATTTCTATAATATATGTTGATTCTAATAAATCTAAAGAACTCAGTCTTGTGTTTGCACCATTTATTTCTTAATTTCACCCTGTTACAACCTCATTCCATATAATCATGACATCACTGCATTAATGTCTCCACTGCTCTTTCCATTTTATATTTTTCTCTTTTTCAAGTCTTCTTGTGTTCTCTCGCTCTTTTGTTCAATTTAACTCTACAAGTTAAAGAAGCCAACTCTTCCCTGGGCCTTAATAAGATGTCCGTGTCTACAATATATAAATAGCACTATAATTACAACACAAATTCAATAAAAGAATAAAATTTTACGCCAAATTTAATAACCTCAAACACTTACTGTTTCATATAATTTCGTGTAATGTCATTGATTAGTTTACATTTTTGTGTAACGAAATTACCGATTTTGTGTACATAAATGTAGCACATTTTGTCGAAAAAGTATAGTTTATAGATAATAGTAAAGAAATGTAACATTCAAGAATCTAACAAGTAAATAAACAAATCTGCGTTTGCATACATAACCCGCCTAAATCGATGCGTAGCGAGTTTTGTTGAAGAGTATATTGTTTATAGAAACTTTTCAATTTGGTCGGGGTATCATATGACATTTAACATTGCCAACATAATAAAAATAAACTAATCATTTTATACGGTGAGACAACGTCAATCGAATCGCCACAGTTTCATAATATGTATATGTATTGTGAATATATCCAGGAACATTAGGAAGTTTGTAGTTTTCTACAGACTTGTAACTGTATTTTGTTTAATTTGGGAAAATTTGCCATTTTATTTACCTTCAACATATAAATAAATACAGTAACTGGGTGGCGGAGCTTCGCTCGGTTGGTTAACACAGTTATTGCATATTGGAATCAAGTTGATCGTATTCCTATTCGAATAATGTTATTATATAGCGCTATCTCGCGAAACTTTAGAGCTATCACACTCTTAGTACCAATACATTTCTTAATAATTATTTACAACAACAAAAAAACTTCTTGTGTGTAAAATCGCGTTTTTTCATGGAAGACATCTATATAAATATAAAAAGCAAAACCTTGTTTAAACATAAAATTAGATCCAAATTATCAGAACCATTTGCGAGATACACGAAGTGAATTTATATATAGACTAGCGGGCCCGGCAGACGCTGTCCCGCCCTGATTATAAAAAAAAAAATCCTTGAGAAAGTATACACCAATACCTTCCTCATAAATCACTTTATCCACTGGTGAAAACCGCATGGAAATCCGCTCAGTAGTTTTTGAGTTTATCGCGAACAGACAGACAGGCAGACGCGGTAGGGGACTTTGTTTTATACTATGTAATTATATATTATTGCTCGTTTAAAGTTATAAGACAATACACAAGAAGAGAACGAGACATGAATATTTCCTATTATTGTTACTGTCACGTTCGACTTGCATTTACACATACATACAACACACATACATACTTACATGTACTATTATTATCAAATAGAATAGCAGATACGAAAAATCTTACTTCAGGATTTATATCATCTAAGAAATATGTACGCGCTTAGATTAGTGTCTCGTGCCATGTCGTGTGTGATATGTACGCGCATAGATTAGTGTCTCATGCCATATCGTGTGTGATATGTATGCGCTTAGATAAGTGTCTCGTGCCATATCGTGTGTGATATGTATACGCTTAGATTAGTGTCTCGTGCCATGTCGCGTGTGATATGTACGCACTTAGTGTCTCGTGCCATATCGTGTGTGATATGTATGCGCTTAGATTAGTGTCTCGTGCCATGTCGTGTGTGATATGTACGCGCTTAGATTAGTGTCTCGTGCCATATCGTGTGCGATATGTATGCACTTAGATTAGTATCTCGTGCCATGTCGTGTGTGATATGTATGCGCTTAGCGTAGTGTGTCGTGCCATGTTGTGTATGTTGGCACACGCGATACTCGATATTCATAAATATCAATAGGGCCCTATGTAGAATTATGCTGCTGAGATTGCGCTTTTGTCTCGAGGTCTAGGTCACTGGGTCACGAAGTTACCCATTAAATTCATAAAGGTTTTAATGAAGCCGTAATAGAAAATTTGGGTAAAATAATATTAAAGGATACTTACGAAGTGAAAAAAATGTAACGAAGGTTGTGAATGTAAGAATAGTCACATTTTTTTGTGGAAAAAGCCATTCTGGGGTGTTACATTCAAGGAAAAACCACAACAGTCATTTCAGAATTTTGGTATAGAGATACGCAGCGAATAGATCGATACCCGAACTAATAATGCGTGAGGGCCAGGTTTAGCGCCTAGTGTCTTTGTATGATAGCATAGTGAGGTATAGTTAACCTTCCTATACCGCCGCATTGCTCTATGAGACCGACGACATATGTTTGACTCGTTTTTTTTAAAGCAAAACGCTGGCTACTTCGGCGTCTTAGTAGAGGCATGCTTCATGGTCTACGACAAATGAGTACAACGTTAACTTTCATGCATATATTACATATACCTGTACAGGACGCAGATCGGTCCAACAGACCGATGTGCGGGTATAAGAAGGTTAACAATGTTGCTAAGATGAACCATCCTAGTAAATTAATATTCGGGAAAAAGTGTTTCATGTATCACTAAATACATAACTAGTGATAAAATATACCGAACCCGTTAAATATATCGCTAGCGTGATATAAATTCATGCGGTTCCACGAAAAATTCGCAGAACTCTATCCTACGATAGGAAATTTTCGTGTGCGAAAGAGATAAACAAGTAACATAGCAGCTCAACATGCTACAGGAGATTGTTTGTTGAATGAAATTGAATTATATTGTAAACAGATTAAGCTCTGATTTATTTGAATTGTTTTACAACCTTGAAGTACGTCACGACATCAAAACCTGGTATTATTGTTAATTGCCACACGGAAAATCTCATTGATCATACGTGACATCATACATGATATGACTCGTAGCATATTTGTTATCAATTGAATAAAAGTAATAGAAAAACAAGATTTAGTAAAGTCTTTATTTAGTTCATATCAAATATACAACAATAAGTACACCCATTTTGAATATCTTTATATATAAACTTCTTCTGTACGTGTGTATGTCATTGAACTCTTCCTAAACGGCTGGACCGATTTTGATGAAATTTTGTGTGCGTGTTCCAGTGGATCCGAGAATAGTTTAGATTCACAATGTGCGTTCAAATTCAAATGTCCATTTCAAAATTAGTAAACATACATGATATTCCACACTCTCAAATATGCATTCTTTCAATAGATATATTATTGTAGGTTTTTAGTGTTATCTATCTGAAATACCAGTAGGATTTACACTAAGACTGTCCAATACCATACATTTGGAAATCATGACTAGTTCACTCTTAATTGTAGGCATTTACTACACTGGCATGCCGTGGAACAAATAACTTAATTAAAATATTCAAAGTATATTGACAATATGTACGGATTCATTATCCGATTGTTATTTTTACTTATTTAAGTACTACCAGTAGCCGCAGCTCCGCACGCATTTTTTTAAATTGTATTAAAGAAATATAAAATTGTGAGACCATGTACAATTATAGAAATGTTCTTTAAAAACAATTGTAAGTACGACGCGCACGCCACTTACAGTAACAGGTAACGTACACATTAGATATATAAATACTAACTGTGTGTGAAATAAGGTTTAACATGAGCAACATATTTGAAACCTTAACCCACCATGTAACTACCTCAGTACTCACTTACACTGTATAAGGAAGTAATGAAAAAATGACTTAAAGATAGATAATGATATAATATGCCCATATCGTCAACAAGTAATACGTTTATTATCTAATATCTTATTAGAACCCTTCTACTTTAAAAATTACTATTAATAATTATAATGTTGAATTGTAAACAATGAATGAGCTGACGTCTTGAAATCTTGATCAAGATATAAATCAAGATATAAAACTTTATATCTGTCTAAGCAGTATTTAATATTCGACAATAGTGCTCATTGACTTGGATATAATCTTAATATATATATTTCTTGTGTGCGTGTGTATGTGACTGAACTCCTCCTAAACGACTGGACCGATTTTGATGAAATTTTTTGTGCGTGTTCCAGTGGATCCGAGAATGGTTTAGATTCACAATTGGACCCGGTAGGTGGCGCTGCGGTTGACTTTTGGGATTTATATTTTTTATTATCAAGGCAGGACAACGTCCGCCAGGTCCGCTAGTATTCTTATATGTTACTATGGCTGCTGAGTTATGTAGACGAAAGCGCGGTAAATAAAGCAAAATTACCGACAAGACAATATAATTCAAATTACATACATAGATACAGATATATGAATTTCAATTATAATAGGTCTTTACCTATGAAATTGCCGTTCTGCAGTACTGGCCATTTCAAATCAAAATAATTTTTGTTTAGCTAAGAATTCTAATTTCAAATTAATTTTATTTTAAAAACATGGAATTCTTTTTCCAAAAGTAGTCTTTTGTTTATTGATTAGTGTTACATTTTCATCGCATTTCAATCTTTTTTGTCATCATGGATACGTTAAAAATTCGAGTAATTATGGAATATGAGTACCGTCGTGGCAGCAACGCGGCACAAGCGGCACGCAACATCTTAAATCGCAATATATTAAAATGTCTAGTTCCAGAAAATATTTAAGTGGGAGCGAAAAACGAAAGAGAAAGAGGGAGACTGAAGAAAAAAATAAAAAGCTACCTAAAATTAGTCAGTACTTGAAAAATGATGACTTAAATAATGAAAAGTCGAGTGAACAGTGCTCCAAAAGTGAAGTATTGGACCTTACTAAAAGTATACCAGAATTATCAGATGCAGCACCCAACACCAGTGACTATCCAGATCCAGAACAACCACAACAAGGTACTAGCAAAAATCAAAGAGAATTATATTTTAGCATGAACAATATTGTATCTTCGCGATATGTTACTGATAGGGGTAATTTTAAAGAGCTAACTGATCAAGTGAAAAGGTTCATGATTGAAAACGGACATTGTAAACCTAAGGGCCCTTTCTTAAAAGACAGTGACAATAGATCTTTTCTAGAAAAACATTACTATATTGTTTCCAAGTCTGGCGTGAAACTTGAACGTACATGGCTATCCTATTCTTTAATACTTCAGAAGGCGTATTGTGAACCGTGTTGGTTATTCGCAAATCGGACATCTAAGAAAATACAAAATGTTTGGACTGAGGGCTATGACGACTGGAAACATATTGTAGATGCCATACAAAGACACGAGACATCAAAAATTCATCTGAATTCCTGTTTTACGTATCAACAGTGGCGGATACATGGACCACTCGATGAAGATAAGAGTCTATGATCAAAAAAGAAAAATCTTTTTGGCGCCAAGTACTGTCTAGACTCCTTAATGTTACTCTGACACTTTCAACGACGTGTAATTTAGCCTTTCGTGGCCGCAGAGGAAACGCAGATAGCAGTGATCCAAAATCCAAAGGAAACTTTTTGAGTATTGTTGACTTATTAGGAAATTACGACCCGATTTTACAAGAATTGTTAAGTAAACCAAAGGGCCAGATAAAATACTTAAGTCCAAAAATACAAAATGAGCCAATTTCTGTCTTGTTCTAAAAGTAGAAAATGCACTCATAAATGAAATAAATGCCGCACCATTCTACTCTATCATATTCGATACAACTCAAGATATTTCAAAAATTGATCAAATGTGTGAACTTTACCGTTATTGTATGATCGAAAAAGATGGTGATGGGATCCCAAAGGCACTTGTCATTAAAGAAACATTTTTAGGATTTCATGAAGTTAAGGATCAAACTGCTTTAGCAATGTCCAAGCAAATTATTAAATCCATAATTGACAAAAATATTCCTCTAAATAAGTGTCGGATATGATGGTGCTAACACAATGAACGGGACTTATGGTGGAGTTCAAAAACTCATAAAAGATGTCGAGCCAAATGCCGTATATGTTCACTGTGCTGCTCATAATTTAAATCTAGTACTCAATTATGCAGTGAGAGAGGTTATTGATATGCAAAATTTTTTTGAAACAGTTCAACAAATTTATAATTTTTCTGGGCATAATATCAAAAGATGGAATATTTTATCAAGTTTTATATCTAATAAAGAAAGTGAGTCTTCAACTTCAATAACATTGTGGCGGTTTACTCCTGCGCGCTCGGGAAACATCGCCCGCGCTCGAGAATGCTCGGCGAGTTAGTCCGATCCGAGTCTCGACGCCGAGAAGCCGTTCGCGCCGGGTTTTCTCCGCGCCCGTGTTCATTACAAATAAATACGAGTAATTACTACAACATTAAAAATATTAAACCCTACTAGGTGGGCAGGACGTTATGATGCCGTTTTTGCTTTAAAAGTTCGGTTTGTTGAAGTCCAAAAAGCGCTAACGAAAACAATTCTGTTAAATTGCAAATCAGATGAAAGAAATGAAGCTGTTTCACTCAAAAAGAAGATCGAAAACTCCAATTTTATTATGTTATTGGTTTTCCATTGCAAGATTCTACTTACTATCGATGCAGCCTCTAAAGCAAATCAGTCTAAAGCCACAGATCTTTCAAATGCCTTAAAACGTTTGAAAATTTGTCTAGAAGAATTGGAAAGGTATCGACATGAATGTGAAAATTTAAAAATGGAAGCAAATAGTATAGCAGAAAAATGGTCCATCACCCCTGAATTTTCTAAAACTCGTCTGAGGAAGGTAAGACGCCATTTTGATGAGCGTCTTCTAGATGCGGAAAGTTTGTTCAAAGTGAACATATTTTATCGAGTATTGGACATCATTATAAACCAACTGAAATCGCGTTTCCTTCCAATGAATGAAATTGTTTCAAATTTCAGTGTTTTGCAGCCTTCCACTTTAAAAGTTTTAAATGACACTGATCTATTAAAAAAAGCTCTAGAATTTGTTGAGATACATAATCTTTTTATGTCATATCTGAATCATTTGCCAGAGAAATTCTCAGTTTTCGATCCACTTTCAGAGACGAAATAGAACACTCTTCGTGTATTAGAGACCTTGCTGATTTATTAATATTAAAAAATCATTTTATGTCCAGCAGCTTTCCTGAAGTATGCACTGCATTAATGTTAATTCTTACAATTCCTGTGACTACAGCTAGTGCTGAACGATCATTTTCAAAACTAAAATTGATAAAAACCTATTTAAGAAACTCTATGAGACAAGATAGGTCATGTAACTTGGCTATTCTATCTATTGAAAATTCTATGGCCCGATCTTTAAACTTTGATGATGTTACAGATACGTTTGCGGAACAGAAAGCTCGAAAAAAAGAATTTTTCTTAATAAATATCATATTGAAATCAAATTGTTATTTTTATTTCACTGTAAATGTATGCAGGTTTCCTCACGATGTTCCTTCACCGAAAAGCTAGCGAATAGATGATGAATGCATTGAGATATTATGTTCTATGGATGAATGTGAAGTCTCCAATACGCATTGGACTAGTGCAGGGAGTATAGACCATGCCCTCTCGCCTAAGAGAGGAGGCCTATGGCCATTAGTGGGACATATACAACATGTAATTGAGTTCGCTGAAAATCTCGATGTTTATTAAAATTAAACTGAGTACAACGTGACGATTTTTACTGATAGCGCCCCATCAAAAGAATTTGCCACGGGCCCCAGGTGGTATAGTTACGCCACTGATAACTACAGAAATTATAGTTTAAATTCTTTATATGGAAGTGCCCGTAACCTATGTCTACAGTCAACAGATTATACTATACCGTATTCATCGAATGCTGAGACAAAATGTAGACAAACCATTAAAAAGGTTCTTTTCGGGTCACGATTGCTACTAATAAAATGTGAAATAAAAATAAATAGTATTTGCCGGAATGTTTATAAATAAAATCAGCACTGTACTGTCAAACGAAAAAATATTGAAATCAATGTACGCAAACTATTAAAAGTATTAAAAATGCTTTAACCCTTTCACGCTCAAGGGAAATATTTTTCCCTTCTACAAAAATCATTATTGATTGTTCAATTATTATTGTATCGATATTTTTTTTACTGAATGTCAAAATAAAACGTATGGCCAAGGCGGCAAATGTGTTTCTGAATGAATAAAAAGAAAGTCAAACTTTATTGCGCCAAAACCAAAATATTCGCAGGCTGAACTAATAATATCTTGAAAGTGTTTTGGACTTGAGAAAATAAAATAACTGTATTTTGTCACGTGTTTTATATTATTTGGTAAGTATAATTTTATATAATAATACAGTAAACTGCAGAATATTGTAGCACAAGTACCTAAAAATTGCACATCATCTAAAGTGAAATATTTTTCCCTCTGGTCCATATCAGGTGTATTTGTTGTAGTATTATTATATATATTATTATTATATATTTCTGGTGATATTCTCTTACTTTACACCAACAATAGCTAAAATATTGTGTTGTATTGGCATATTTAGTCTTGTACATCTTATGGTCCTGTAAGAGCTAAACAATTTTTAAACATATTTACAGTTTATCGATGGAATCGTTACACATAAAAGACCTACACCTACAAAAGTACTAATTGTGAAATATTGATTACTTTTGAATACTACCAAATTATAATGTACCGTTGACGCATACTTTTCACAGTGAAATATCACTTTTTGTGTTTAGTCGGATTACATCCGCCATTTTTATTCGTCTTTGTTGTTGACATGGTTGTGCATTGTTTTCACTACATTTTATTAAATATTCTTGTTATTATAGGTTTTTAGTGTGTTTTGATATATTAAGCTTTGTTAGTTGTTTGTTGTTATAGTTTTCTGTTATTATTTACGTTTTCGTGGTTAAAATCATGGATTTACCTGGACCAAGCAACTATTGTACTTTAAAAAAAAATACATTCGAAAAATATATTGTTGGTTTCTACAGATAAGGATATTATTATAGTCCGTAAATACGTGGAAGAGAGTTGGCCTAAAGATTTTTACATGTATAAAAATTATATACTTAAGTAAAACTGGTGATATAACAGGTCTATCGCGAGCTTACGTATACGGATTTAAAGAAACAGATAAATAAAAAAGATAACTGGGCTGTCTACAACCACCTCTACAACGCTTACCAAGGCACTCTATAGTTAAAAGTTTGGATGACTCTGATATGGGTGCAATACGTCGAAAAGTACACGTTTTACTTTAATAATGAACTGCCTACTATCGATAAGGTTCTGGAAGCAGTAAATGCTGATGACATGTTACCTAATTTTGAGAGGACAACTTTCTTTCGTTATTGTTCAAATTGCAATTTAAATACATCAAACGTTCTCGCAAAATTACAATAATTGACCCGAAAGGTAATGTATTGTGGAGAATAGAACATTTAAAAACTATTTCAAAGTTAAGGAACGAGGAGAAAATTAATTATTTGGATGAGATATGGCTTAATGAAGGTTAGTTAAATATACGAGTTATTTAGTATATTTGCAATGGCATTAGTCATTTTAGTGTAAAGTTATGACATTTATTTTAAATTAAATTGTCTCTCAATATTATCAGATATTAACACTAATATTAATACTATCAATAACCACTATTAATGTCACTACTAATTACTACTGTAATTACTAGGCTCATTGCAGAAATGTTTTTATGTCAAAAACTCCATGTAAACTTAGCATTAGAGTCTATATTATCTATACTAATATTATAAAGAGGTAAAGTTTGTGAGTTTGTGACGTTGTAGGGGGTAATCTCAGGAAGTACTTAACCGATTTTGAAAATTCTGTTACCTATAGAAAGCCACGTTATTTGTAAATGTCATAGGCTATATATCATCACGCTAAGACCAATAGGAGCGGAACAACAATGAAGAATGTTTTAAAATCGGGTTTTTTTTTCCTTTTGAGATCTTCCGCCGCGTGTTAATCCAAAATAACTATTCCACGCGTACGAAGTCGTGGGCAGAAGCTATTAATTAACTATATTATTATTATTATATTGTAAAGAGGTAAAGTTTGTGAGGTTGTAGGGGGTAATGTCTGGGGAGTCGGAGAAAAAATGGTCGAACGAAAACGTTTCTTACGAACGCTGCCTTAACGATGAGAGACATATGATTGAGTTCTAGAAAAAAGTTGTAGCTTGATAATGCCTATTACTGCCCAACGTAGTGGGCACGGGTCAGCTAGTATTATAATAATTACTACTATGTTTCAAAAAATAAAAACAATATTATTTAATTTATTATAGATTTATAAATTTACTTTAATTAAATTTACAATTATTTATATAAATTTGTTTCAGGATACACTGAATAAAGTCTGGCAAGATAAATCTAATAAGCCCTCAAAAGAAGCTCACAGTGAAGGTTTAGCGACTGGCTTAACAAATCCTGGTGGAAAAGACTGATAATACTAATAATTAATTAATTAAGGTAATTTACTTCATAATTTAGCTAATAATGAATTATATTATATTGGTAATTCAGCTCATACAGGTTAACGACTTTATTCTCTAAGGTCAAATAAATTCATCATCAAACTTTCTAACATAATTTGATGTATATAAATAACTATAATGTATGAAAATGTCATATTCATATATACCTATAATTATATAACAAAACATGGAACGTCATAAAATACACAGAATATCAGCTAAAGGCTTTTGTTTAGTTTTATTATTTTAGCAGGTTAGATTATTTCCAGGAGAAGTCAGCTTTGGCCCATGAATTTACTTGAGTTGCTTATGAAACATAGTTTGAATTATAGCGTATAACAATAACTATCAAATGATATTCTGATTACTCTGTTAGTGTGTTGAAGAAAACACAATTTTAATTATTTAACACTCATTGTTTACATTAAAAAAAACATACATAACATAATCTCACATTATATTACTTTGGATATATGGGTGATTCAAATATAAATGTTTTATTTTACAGGATCTAACTCCGGCTTCTTAAAAGGTTGTGAATTAATTTTCGAGGCAAAGAAAGCTGATACCGACTATCACTCTGAGATAGATGCATATAATTTTGAATAATGGTTCTGCCAAATTCTATAGAGTTGGTGATAATCTAACAGTCTTCAGACTTTTCTGAATAAATAAAGTTATAAAGCAATGTCTTTGGTATTATTTAATTGTGATTGATATGTTATATCTATAGTGATGTGCTGAAGCTTAGTGGTATTATCATTGAATTAATTGGTTCAATTGATTGGTTAAAGTTTAAAATCTTTCTCTAAGCACCCACTAATGTGTCACGGCAGTTGTACAGTTGCCTTCTGGGTTTAGCTTGTTACCGTCATCCGCTATGTATTTAAAACCAAGTTTTAGAACCTAGTCTTTTGTTTACATTTTGTCTCACGGTAAAATGAATGGACTATAGATATACTAAAAATAGATAGGCAAATTTGCTGCCAATTCCAAACTTGTTACCGGTTTTTATGTGAAAAACTACGTTTCTAAATGGCTAATCCAATTTGTTAAATATCTGTTGGCACAATATTTTAATTTTGCGACATTTGCAGTTATTCGGTGTTCACAAAGTGCTGTTACGCTGTCCTAAACCGGCACCGACGAGATACTTGTGTAAGTAGCAACAGTTATAGTCTGCAGAAGCGGGTGCGATCCAACACCACATTTTAGTATGAACGAACATTTGCTACGCAAAAAATTCGAGTTCTATCTGTTCAAATTATTTTTTCCTTGAAAGTATTCGTATATGCCTAATTTTGACATGATTGATGCCAAGAAAACTATAAAGATCACAGCATTATTTTTTGTCGCAGATTTACTAGTAGTAGTAGCTGATTTAGTATTTATAATTATAATATTTGATTTATAATTATTCAGATATTACGGTGAAATAGAATCGGAGTTGGTTAGTCGCCGCGCTTCAGTACCGAACACCGATATAAGTACAAACGATGGTAAGAGACAATTTAGCTTAGTTATAGCGAAAAATAAGGTATAGCTAATAAAGTTCAACTTTACAAGGAATCGAGACTGTATAAGATGTAGAGTACTGCTTATCAAGCGCAACTAGTTACCACCGTGCCAGCAGATCTAGATTTAAACTCCCCTTATGCCTCTGAGGAACCAGAGTTGGCAAATGAAACTAAAATTTGTACGATAAGCTAGGTGATGTGTATCGGCCACACTTCACTCTTCGGTCTCTGCCAGGCATTTGACGTGTCAAGACGTGTTTTAGTGGGGATTTAAATAATAATAATGCCCTCCTGATGCCTTAGATACTGTAGTGGCCACTGGAATAAAATCAATACAACTTTCGTAGGTAAGTTTATTGAGTTCAGAATTAAATATGTGTAAAATAATTTTAGTTTTTCAATTTGCTAGTTGCTTATCGCGTTAGGCTGCACCGATAGAGTATATGCAGTTGGTAATAAGATGTGACTTTTACTAAATTTTAACTACAATAGAACGCTCGCAGTATAACTCTCGGTTTACTTTACAAATAGTATATTTACTAAGTATTGTGCTTATTGGTATTTGTACATATACATATATGTATGCACGTACGAACCTTCATACACACAGAGGTGATTGTTACAAATTTCTATTTATTCAAATTGGAATAATGTCAATTTAAATATATTTAAAAAAATATTTTAATTATTGATATGGTTTCGTATGTCAGTTTTAGAATATTTGTTTTCATTACAATATACGTATATTGGGGAACTAGGAGTTCACAACCCGAACTGAAAAAGTATAACGTATATATGCACGCACGTACCTACCTAGGAATATGTCGGCGCCTACCAACATTAATCGCGACATTCGGTCACGCCTCTCTCCCTACTACTCGACTTGTTCCGGTATAAAAGGAGCGGAGCGACCGCCGTTATATAGTAGTCCGATGAAGCTGTTAAGACCTTGCTAGGTCAATAGCGTAGTCAGTTCGAGGAAAAAAACCGTTAAGTCAACTATTCCGATGCCACTTTTCGATAGAGGACCCGAGTTGCCTCCCGCGTTCGGTAGTATAAACAAGGCGGAGTGTCTCGTCGCGAGTTTAGGGAAACAATGTTCACCGAACACAGCAAACACTAACCCCTTACATATTGGATCGATCGAGTCCTCGGTAGAGCGCGCACTCGCGTCCCCCCCGGCGGATACCCTAACCCCTATCACTTTTGACGAAGTATCGGATACCATCAAGCGTTTCAAGCTTAAGAAGTCCCCAGGTCCCGATAGGATCAGGAACGAAGTACTGAGACTCCTTCCTGATCGTATAATAGCTCTATTGGTCTGCATCTTCAATGCGGCCATGTACTAGGGCCACTTTCCAGCCGCCTGCAAGAAGGCCGTAGTGATAGGCATACACAAGCCCGGCAAAATAGCTTCCCGATAGCTATCGCCCGATTAGTCTGCTAGATACATTAGGTAAATGTTCCTGTCATGTTAAAGCGCCTCTACATGGGGGTTGTGCAGTCTATGGCCATCTATGGGGCACCGTTGTGGGCGGACGCCCTCAGCGCCACCAATGATCGTGCGCTGCGAAGTGCGCAGCGCACCGTGACGCAGAGGGTGATAAGAAGCTACCGCCCCAAGTATTGCGGTAGGTAAGAGAAAAAAAACATAGGTTGCAAATATTGCATAAAACAGGCGTCAGCCCAAGCCAAGGTGTGCCAAGCACCCTTGAGGTAGTTGCCAAAATAAAAACGGGTGAGTGCCTTAAACGCCGCCTCAGTAGTCTAGTGAAGCTGTAAAGACCTGTCCAGGTAACCGCGTAGACAGTTCGAGAAAAATAAATAAAAAAGGCGTTAAGTCAGTCTTGGCGCTAGGGTCGCGTGGTACACTTGTTATTATTTGTAACTAAATAATTGGTTACGTATTGTTCCAAATAGTCTGAATTAATAGTCATTGATTATAATTTTATGTTGAGATATGACGATATTATTATAATGGGGTGGTTTAGTGAGTTAATTATTAATTTATATTGAGATTATATGATTATGTTGATATATATGATTTTTAAATATAATTTTTTTTTATTTACATGTACTTATTACAATACATGCAAGTTTCAGCACTAGACCTGTTTGGATGAAGCAACAGGGTCTAATTAAAGTTCAGCTTCCTAACGATAAGAATCTATTAAGCCGTATTTTTAACGGTTCATTAAAAAATATGTACATCGAACTTTTACTAATTTTGGTCTAAATCAAAGTACATAAACAGTTAAAAAAAACGACAATTTTTTTGACGATCCTATTTCTTCTAGCGACAATTTTTTATCCAAAGTTACTTCTTCAGGAGTGTTGCTAATGTTAAAAATGACTAAACTTCATGGTATGTGGAATGTATTAAAAAGTACAGGAGATAGCGCCTCACCAGAGTCGTCAAGTTATTTAGAACTCGTGTGGTTGTTTCGCTATTATTGCTAGTATCGAAATAACCTTAGAACAAAGTATATTCGAATGGATTTACCTTGAATTAAGCGGAAAATCCGCTATATAAATAAATTATTATGTAGATGCGGAAACATACACAATAACAACTCCGATGTAATCTATCAAGTTTAGCATATAAGCCAAAAGTTTTGATTTACAGGCTGGTTCAGATCCCGCGGAAACAAGAAATAAAACGTCGTTAGCCCGTGACAGTAAGCAACACTGTAACATTAGCAAAGGTCGGCGGTAGTGCATACATACTGTTTATTGGTGACTGTTACACGCTTCCACCGAGCGGCGACTCACCTGCAACAAATACCGAGAACGCATTACAAGCTGCGACATACATACGTTTTCTCTTATACGCAAGAGGCGGTTTGAATAATCATTTCAAAGTACGAACATAAACTAATCTGAATGGTCACTAAACAATCCTTAGCAGTGGTAGAAGAACCTGTATAAGGTTCAAATACGAAATCATGACCACTACACTTAATTCTACCGCATAGCTGTTACTAAGTTTGCGTTTATGATCACCTACAAAGGGTATGACTGGCAACATCGATAAAAATGATCGATAGAGTTTCGTGCTGGTTCTTTTAGATGAGTGGGTTGTTTTCCGACTCGGTGGTAATTTTAACATTCATAAGCGTCTTATTAGGCCCTAAATTTAATAAAGTATATTTGATTTGAACACGTTTTGTCACATGCCGCGTTGCAATTCAATCCTGTGAAATTGTAATCTATTACTAATAAACTACACTTGAACTGTGGTTCTATTTTAGGTCGATTATTAAACTGTATCAAAAAATTCGATATTTTTTTAAGTAACTGGAAAATATTTTTCAAGTTACTGCAAAGACTGCCTTGTTAAAACGTCAGCTCTTTTTTAATAATAGATCTTTACCTACGAAATTGCAGTTCTGCAGTACTGGCCATTTCAAATCAAAATAATTTTTGTTTGGCTAAGAATTCTAATTTCAAATTAATTTTATTTTAAAAACATGGAATTCTTTTTCTAATAGTAGTCATTTGTTTATTGATTAGTGTTACATTTTCATCGCATTTCAATCTTTTTTGTCATCATGGATACGTTAAAAATTCGAGTAATTATGGAATATGAGTACCGTCGTGGCAGCAACGCGACACAAGCGGCACGCAACATCAACGACGTTTACGGAGCTAACACTACAAACCAACGCACCACCTGTTATTGGTTTGCTCGCTTCCATTCTGGGAATTTCGACCTGAAAAATGAACCTCGCGGTCGTCCGAAGACTTTGGTCGACAATGTCGAATTAAAGGCGATTGTGGAAGCTGATGATACACAATCTACGGCTGAATTAGCAGCAGCTTTCGACGTTAGCGTCAAAACAATATTGGTCCATTTGCGTCAAATTGGCAAGGTAAAAAAGCTTGACAAATGAGTGCGCCACGAACTCAATGATCGTCAGCGCGAAGTACGCGTCGAGACGTGCCTTGCACTGCTCAACAGACACACAAATGAAGGAATTTTTAACCGCATTGTTACCTGCGATGAAAAATGGATTCTGTTTGATAACCGCAAGCGCTCAGCAAGTTGGTTGGATCCTGGTTCAGCACCTAAACAATGCCCTAAACGAAAACTTACCCCTAGAAAAGTGATGGTCGCTGTTTGGTGGTCTCGCGCCGGTGTGATTCATCACAGCTTCTTACCAAACGGGGTGAGCATTACTGCAGATGTGTACTGTGAAGAACTGAACACAATGATGGAGAAGCTGGCACATCTCCAACCAGCATTGGT
Organism: Antheraea yamamai; assembly: GCA_036509395.1. Lineage (NCBI taxonomy): Eukaryota > Metazoa > Arthropoda > Insecta > Lepidoptera > Saturniidae > Antheraea > Antheraea yamamai. Next base: position 22,974,905 of record AP028436.1, on the reverse strand, counting down.
CAATCGCTCGTCTCCGCTGCTCCTGCACGACAACGCGCGATCTCATACTGTACAGCAGACGGTCTCCAAGTTGCAAGAACTAGGGTTGGAAGTTCTCCGTGTTCCGCCCTACTCACCAGACCTTGCGCCTACAGACTACTACTTTTTCCAGAATTTGGATAACTCCTTGGCGGGAAAAAAAATCAATAACCGAGAGGCAGTACAAAATGCCTTTGAAGAATTTGTTGCCTCCTGTCCAGCTGATTTCTTTAAGAAGGGCATCAATAAACTGCCACTGCGTTGGCAAAGATGCATTGATTGCATGGGTGATTACTTCGATTAATACAAATAAAAAATACAGGAAAAAAATTCGTTTAAATTTTTCCATACAAAACGGCAATTTCATAGGTAAAGACCTAATATTATGGGGTGCTTCATCGTAATTCCTTTTCCCATTTGATTGACATGGGATATTTTTTTCAACGTTTGGAATTTTAACTTCCGTACAGTTTATTCAAAATCAAAATATTCTTTATTCAATTTAGACCCTGAGAAGGCACTTATGAACGTCAAAACTACCACCGCTTCGGAAAACAACAAAATCATCGAGAAGTACCGGCAAGAAACTCGACCTGGTTTATCTTTTCATAATCTATACATATAATAAAAAAGAAGTGCCTGTATGTAATATCAAAATAAAAAAAATTACTGATTGAGTACCAAAGTATACAACGCTACTGATAACAAGAATACAATTTTTAAAATTTTTGTCTGTCTCTCTGTTTGTTCCGGGTAATCTCCGAAACGACTGGACCGATTTTGACGGGAATTTCACTGGCAGATAACTGAAATTACAGCGGGTTACTTCTAAATTAGACTAGCTATTAACCGCGGTTTCGTCCGCAATGCTATCTACAAAACGGTTTAACCGATTTTCACGGAACTTTCACTAACAGATAGCGGATATCATAACAAGTAATTTAGTCTATTTTAATTTAAACTACCTGTTAACCGTGGCTTCGCCCGCAGTACTATCTTCAAAATGGTTAGACCGATCTTCACGAAACTTTCATTGACAGATAACTATCCTTATATCCCTCTATCTCCTATTTAAAAGATCGCTGTCATAAAGTTAGTATAGACGGGGCAACGTCTGCGGGATCATTGATCGGATCGAATTGGCGTTCCACAGGTTTCCATTTTAGGGCCGTTTTTGTTTCTTGTATATATAAATGATCTGCCGCTAGTGGTTGATAACTGTGCAGATGTAGTTCTTTTCGCGGATGACACTTCGCTTATATTTTAGGTAAAAAGAATAGATTCCGAGTTTACGTATCTAAGCAGTGTTTTAAATAAAATTTCCGATTGGTTTGCATTAAATAATTTATTGATAAACGCAGCCAAAACAAAGTGCAAAAGATTTACCTTACCTAATGTTCCACCAACTGATAGTAAAATCGAGATCCAAGGGAATCTAGTTGGCTTAGTTGACAATACTGTGTTCCTGAGTATCACACTTGATTCTAAATTACAATGGGGTCCTCATATAAAAAAATTGGCTGGAAGATTAAGTTCTGCTGCGTTCGCCATTCGAAAAATTCGCCAGCTAACAAATATTGCCACTGCTAGGTTGGTCTACTTCGCTTACTTCCGTAGCTTAATGTCTTATGGCATTTTGTTGTGGGGGGCCGCAGCTGAGGTAGACACCATATTCCTACTACAAAAACGGGCAGTTCGAGCAATCTATGATTTGGGACCGCGTGAATCATTAAAGACTAAGTTTCAGGAATTCGGTATTTTAACTCTGACCTCTCATATATTCTTGAGAATTTGATGTACGTCCGGAAAAACTTAGATAATCTGGATTTAGTAAAAGACCGACATAATGTAAATACCAGAAACCATAACAAACTGGTCACTCCATGTTTCAGGCTTACTAAGACCAGTAACAGTTTTTTAGGTAATAGTGTTAGATTTTATATCAAAGTCCCAAAACACATTACCGATTTGCCGGATAGTAGGTTCAAGTGTTATGTCAAGCGGGTCTTAATACATAAAGGTTATTATAGGGTGGATCAGTATGTGAACGATAGCGACGTCTGGAAGTGACGCCTCTCTCTGTGCAACCACTAAAAACGAATGTAGCTTTATGTGTCTATTGTTGTAATAATAAAAAAAAATGTGTTAGTTATTATGAAAAGATAAACCAGATCGAGTTTCTTGCCGGTTCTTCTCGATGACTGGGTTGTTTTCCGAACCGGTGGTAGTTTTGACGTTCATAAGTGCCTTCTCAGGGCCTAAATTGAATAAAGAGTATTTTGATTTTTGATTTGATTTTGATATAAGGTAATTCAAGCTATTTTAGTTTATAATAGCTGTTAACCGAGGCTTTGCCCGCAGTGCTATCTCCAAAACGGTTCGACCGATCTTCACGAGACTTGAACTGGTAGATAGCTGACCTTATAAAAAGCAATTCAAGCAATTTTAGTTTATAGCAGCTGTTAATCGTGACTTCGCCCGCAGTGCTATCTCCAAAACGGTTAGACCTGTCCTCACGAGACTTTCACTGGCAGATAGCCGACTTTACAAAAAGTAATTTAGTCAATTTTAGTTTATACTAGCTGTTAAAAGTGGCTTCGCCCACAGTGCTTTCTCCAAAACAGTTAGATCGATTTTCACGGAACTTTTACTGGTAGATAGCGGACATTATAAAAATTAATTTAATTTTTTTTTTAATTTAGACTATATATTAACTGTGACCTCACCCACTGTGTTATAACCAAAACGGTTAGACCAATTTTTACGGGACTTTCACTGGTAGATAGCGAACCTTATAAAAAGTAATTAAAATTATTTTATTTTAGGCTAGCATTTTTTACTTTTAGCACTTTGTCTGCATGAGATTTAGCAAGATTTCAACTCATTCTTTATTTTTAATTAGAGAAATAATTATCGTCTTATTGTTTACAATAGGACATTATAATTATTAATAAATTTAATGATATAGAGGTCTTCCTAATAAGATCTTAGATTATAAACGTATTACGTAAAGACTTCAGTAATACAATTTCTCGCGGAACAGACAAGCGTTTATTTTTTGTATAATCACAAAATTTTAATTAATGAAAAATAATGCCAATGTATATTAAATGTAATGTAAATGTAAATCTTTATAATAATATTTGAAGTTATTGTTTCATTAGTTCCTTATACAGTGTAAGTGAGCACTGAGGTAGTGAGTTGAGGTATATTGTGGGTTAAGGTTCCAAATTGGTTGCTGAAGACAAATCTCATTTGGCACGCTGTTAGTATTTATATATCTAATGTAGACGTTACCATGTTACTGTAAATGGCATGCGTGTCTTAGAGCCTGTCCAGATGAGGCGAGTCGACTCGCGCGTACCCGAGATATTAGAGCTACATATATCCCGTTCAGATGGTGCGGCGCATTTCCTAGCTCGCGCGTAAAACGCGTGCAATGAGCGAGACTCTCGACTCGCGCGTCGTACGCGCGAGCGCCACGCGCCTCGATATACTCAGGCCCCGTTGCTGCGTCCAGTACTACGTGCGAGTCTGTGGCGAGTCGATATAGTCATCAGTCGTCTATCCGTACGACGTATGCGACGTTTCCTAAGGTAGAAACGCGCGTAAAACGCGGTATCTGGACGCAATATATTTTGAAGCGCGCGAGTCGACTCGCGCGTAAATCGCTTAATCTGGCCAGGCTCTTACTTACAATTGCAAAGAGCATTTCTATAATTGTACATAGTCTCACAATTTTATAATTCTTTAATACGAACAAAAAAAAACGCGTGCGGAGCTGCGTGTACAGCTAGTACATAACATATTTTTTGATTATTAAAACATAACGTATAACATATAAATTTACATTCGTTTTTGGTGGATGCACAGAGAGAAGCGTCACTTCCAGACGTCGCTGTCGTTCCCATATTGATCCACTCTGTAATAGCATTTATGTTTTTAGACCCGCTTGACATAACACTTGAACTTACTATCTGGCAAATCCGTAATGTGTTTTGGGACTTTGTTATAAAATCTGACACTATTGCCTAAAAAACTGTTACTGGGCTTAGTGAGCCCGAAACTAGGAGTAACCAGTTTGTTATTGTTTCTAGTATTTACATGTCAGTTTTTTTGCTGAATCCAGATTATCTAAGTTTTCGCGAACGTACATGAAATTCTCAAGAATATATTGGGAGGGCAGAGTTAAAATACCGATTTCCTGAAATTTAGTCCTTAATTATTCGCGAGGCCCCAATTTATAGATCGCTGGAAGTGCCCGTTTTTGTAGTAGGAATATGGTGTCCACCTCAGCTGTTGCCCCCCACAACAAAATGCCATAAGACATTAAGCTATGGAGGTAAGCGAAGTAAATCAACCTAGCAGTGGCAATATCTGTTAGCTGGCGAATCTTTCGAAATGCGAACGCAGCAGAACTTGATCTTCCCGCCAAATTTTTTATATGAGGACCCCAATGTAATTTAGAATCAAGTGATACCCAGGAACACGGAATTATCAACTAAGCCACTAGATTCCCTTGGATCTCGATTTTACTCTCAGTAGGTGGAACATTAGGCAAGGTAAATCTTAAGCATTTTGTTTTGTCTACATTTAGCAATAAATTATTTAATGCAAACCAATCGGAGATTTTATTTATGATACTGCTTAGATATTCGGAATCTATTCTTTTTACTTTAAATATAAGCGAAGTGTCATCCGCGAAAAGAAAAATATCTGCACAGTTATCAACCAGTAGAGGTTATATATACAAGAAACAAAAACAGCCCTAAAATGGAACCCTGAGGAACTTCAATTCGAGTCAAGGATCCGGCAGACGTTGCCCCGTCTATACTAACTTTATGAGAGCGATCTTTTAAATAGGAGACGAGAAGGTCAAGAGAGACTCCACAAACACCATATTGTTTTAATTTCAGAATGAGGGTACTATGGTCAACGCAGTCAAAGGCCCTAGATAGATCACAAAACACACCAATTGCATTCTACGATCCCTCCCAAACCCTCAATATATGACTTAAAAGCGTTGCACCAGCATCAGTAGTTGATTTTGATTTTGTGAAGCCAAACTGTCGACCATTCAAAATCTCTTGCGCTTTAAAATATCCTACCAATTGCTTAAGCATATTCTTCTCAAAATGTTGCTTAATGAGGGAAGTACAGAAATTGATCTATAATTTCCAAAACCATTCCTACAGCCTGATTTAAATAAAGGAACTACTTTACTTATTTTCATTAGATTGGGGAAAGTTCCTTGTGCTATACACTGATTAAATATGTTCGCTGAATATTGTGAAATATTGATAATTAAGGATTGAACTACCATTACCGACATTCCCCATATATCTTCGGTATGTTTCAAATTTAATTGTTTAAAAGTCCTTATTATTTCACCTGCACTGTGGGCTATCTCTAATATATGGATATTTAATATAATTCTACATCTTATATTATTTTTATTTGTAATGAAAATTAAATATTCATTGCGAGCATCGCCGCGTATGCGCGTTGTTATTGTGCACTCGCGACAAGAGGGCCGGCGCCGGCCGCTCTGCGACCGATGCGCCGGAGCTCCTCAAGTAGTAAGCGACGCAACGCCTACGCGACACCCGTGTCGTCCGCTCGCGCCTTCATTAAATAATTTTTATTATATCTACCTGCAATAAGACATTTTGTAAATACTTGTTAATAAAGAGTAATAGCTATAAAGTGGTGACCCCTAAAATGAGCAGCAGCAGTGACACGGACTCACAAAAAAATGTGAACACACAACCGCGTGCAAAACGAGCTACTCGTGTGGCAGAAATAAGATCTCCCTCAGTGCCACTACAGATTCCACCGTTTTGGCCTGAAAAAGCGGCCATCTGGTTTGCGCAGGTGGAAGCACAATTTTCTCTCCACAAGATCACCGATGAGCAAACCAAATTTTATGTAATATTAGGAAATATGGAACGTCAGTATGCGGCGGAGGTAGGAGATATTTTGACCGGTCCACCGGATTACAGTAGGTTAAAAGCGGAGATCATTAAACGGTTTTCGGTTTCGCGTGAAAATAAAGTGAAACAGTTATTGATGCACGAAGAACTCGGTAATCGAAGGCCATCACAATTCCATCGACACCTACGGCACCTAGCCGGACCCAAAGTACTTGATGATTTTTTAAAAACCATTTGGATCAACCGCCTTCCTGCAAGCATGCAACCAATAGTGGCGTCACAACCGTCGTTACCCTTGGTTGATCTGGCGGAACTGGCTGATCGCGTCCACGATATTGCACCTCAGGTACACCAGGTAACAACTCCTTCGACATCATATGCGTCACTAGAAGCACTAACGCGACAGGTGACCGAACTCACGAAGCAAGTTGCTGCCTTGACTACTCAGGTCAATCACCAACCGAGACCTCGTGAAAGGCGTGAACAGAATCGTCGGAGCCGATCTTCAAGACGCTCAGAATCGAGCTATCGAAAATTCCCGATTTGCTGGTTTCATCATAAATTCGGTGTCAACTCTAGAAGATGCATTCCACCCTGCGACTTCAAGGCAGGAAACTCGGCGGGCAGTCAATGATAGCGACACCTGATTGCCGTGGTTCGTCAGGTCGCCTGTTCATTACAGACCTTCGTTTACGTGAACAGTTTTTAGTGGACACGGGAAGTGACATAAGTGTATATCCAATATCCGCACTTCGTGAACGTTGTTCAAAGACGTCGTACCAGCTAAGTGCTGCTAATGGTTCAGCTATCGATACGTACGGCTATATTCATTTAAATTTAGGCTTGCGCCGAGACTTCCCCTGGCGTTTCGTAGTTGTTAATGTTACTAAACCCATCATTGATATAGATTTTCTTGCACATTATGGTCTCGTTGTGGATGTCGGTAAACAAAAACTCATGGATAGCCTTACCAGTATTAGCACTGCAGCTATTTTAGATGTAAGCCATAGCCTAATTTCAAGTGTAAAAGTATCAGTAAATGGTAAAACTAGATATCATAAGAGTTTAGACGAATTCCCACAAATAACCCGTCCATCTGGTACCCCAAGCATTGTGAAACACCACACCATACACTACATTCGCACTACACCAGGCCCACCAGTATCGTGTTCCCCACGGAGACTAGCTCCCAACAAATTTGTAATAGCCAAAAAAAGAGTTTGAGGCTATGCTTGCCAATGGAACAGCTAGACCATCAGACAGCCCTTGGTCTTCTCCATTGCATTTGGCGTCCAAAAAAGACAATGGTTGGCGACCATGTGGCGATTACAGACAACTTAATTCCAGAACCATCCCAGACAAATATCCGATACGGCATATTCAAGATTTTGCTTATAGCCTGTCCGAATGTTCCATATTCAGCACCATAGACCTAGTAAAGGCTTATAACCAAATACCAGTTGCAGAGGAAGATATCCCCAAGACTGCAAGAACCACACCCTTTGGATTGTTCGAGTTCCCATTTATGACCTTTGGGTTACGGAATGCGGCTCAGACTTTCCAAAGGTTTGCAGATGAAATGACACGTGGCCTAGATTTTTGCTATCCTTATTGGGACGATTATTTAGTAGGGTCTAAAACTCCAGAAGACCATGAGAATCATTTACGCCAGCTTTTTTCACGTATGAGGGAATATGGCGTACTCATTAATCCAGCCAAATGTGTCTTGGGAGCCTCAGAGATATCATTTTTAGGCTATCACATATCTAACAACGGCACTAAACCTCTAGAAAGTAAGGTTCAGGCCATTTCAGAATACCCTACTCCCAAGACCGTAAGAGAGCTTATCCGATTCTTAGGAATGGTAAATTTCTATAGAAGGTTTATTCCAAAAGCTGCCCAAATTCAAGCTCCCTTACATGATTTCCTTACAGGATCAGTCGAGCCTAATCAGGTTATTGAGTGGAAGGAAGATACGCTGAATGCCTTTCAGGATTGTAAAAGCAGTTTATGCAATGCCGCTCTATTAGCACACCCAGACACTCAGGCTAAATTAGGACTCGTCACTGACGCCTCAGATACGGCGATAGGTGCGGTCCTTCAACAATATAAAAATGGTGACTGGCAACCTCTGGCCTTTTTCACTCGTAAACTAAGCCAATCGGCCCGTTACCACCCTCCGATGACTACCGGTACTGTTTAACAGCCGTGGATCGCTTCACTCGATGGCCCGAAGCTATTCCAATAAAGGATATTACAGCTGAGACGGTAGCCAAAGCATTTGTGAGTAATTGGGTAGCCCGCTTCGGTTGTCCTACTGGCATTGTCACTGATCGTGGTAGGCAATTCGAATCGGCGCTATTCCAACAGTTATCCAAATCTATTGGCTTCTGTCACAGGAGAACGACTGCATACCACCCGCAATGTAATGGAATGGTGGAGCGGTTTCATCGACAGTTAAAGACAGCAATTACATGTCATGCTGATCCAAATTGGATAGAATCATTACCACTAGTTTTACTAGGTATTAGAAGCTGTTTTATGGAAGATTTACAGTCTTCATCGGCAGAACTATACGGGGTATACGGGGAGCCTCTTCGTTTACCCGGTGAATTCTTTGGAGATAAAGTTTCATACTACACAACAGACATTGCCGATTTTTCAGCTCGTATAAAATCTTACGCCGAAAATATTCGTCCCGTCCCAGCCCAACATCATTCTCAGAAAAAGGTCTTCGTGTATAAAGAGTTGAAAACCTGCAGTCATGTATTCCTTAGAGAAGACACGTTGCGTGCTTCACTACAGCCTGCTTATACAGGGCCACACGAAGTTATTAAAAGAGGTACTAAATTTTTCAAAATTAAATTGAAGGGCAAAGATGTCACAGTATCCATAGATCGCCTTAAGCCAGCGTACATACTAATAAGCGACACAACACCTTTGCACAACTATCCCCAACAAACTCCACATCCTGTCCAGATAAAACGTTCCGGGCGACATGTTAAATTCCCAGAATATTATCGTCCGTGAACACGGCCTCTGGAGGGGAGTATTGTGGGCTATCTCTAATATATGGATATTTAATATAATTCTACATCTAATATAATTTTTATTTGTAATGAAAATTAAATATTCATTGCGAGCATCGCCGCGTATGCGCGTTGTTATTGTGCACTCGCGACAAGAGGGCCGGCGCCGGCCGCTCTGCGACCGCTGCGCCGGAGCTCCTCGAGTAGTAAGCCACGCAACGCCTACGCGACAACCGTATCGTCCGCTCGCGCCTTCATTAAATAATTTTTAATTACATCTACCTGTAATAAGACATTTTGTAAATACTTGTTAATAAAGAGTAATAACTATATGCACTAATAGAATTGAAATTAAATTTTGACTCTATAGGTACACTCAAACTTTTAAAAAATGATACGGCACCATGGGCTGATGAATTAATATTTTTTGTTACAAGTAAAGGTATATTTGTGAAATAATCTTGGAAAACAGTCACTACCTCTGAACTGTTTGATATTAGTACTCCGTCGACATCTAGATTATGCGTATTATCATTTATTTTATTTTTTCCTAATTGTTTATTTATAATATGCCAGACAGTCTTGATCTTATTACTATACTCAAGAACTTTATTTCCTAAACATTTTGCCTTGGCAGCTACACAAACATGTTTAAAAAATTTAGAATAATTTCTGACATAACCATGAAAGGATTCATCGCTAGTTAATTATCTCCTATAATACACATTTTTAAACAATTTTTAATTGCTATGGTAGTCCATGCGCTAACATTTTTTTTATTTTTTACATTAATAACTTTTCTTGGGCAGTGTTTATTAAATTCAGTCCGTATGATATTAAACAAGCTATCATAATCTTCATTTGGGTCTTGATTACTAAAAATATTAGAACATAGTCTTGGAACAATATCGTGATTTAAACAATCTAATCTAGTTTGGGATGTTAGTCTAGCTGTTTTCTTACACTCAGCGCTAGGTTTGTTACAGTTTATTTTAATAACTAGTCCTTTATGATCAGACCGTATTCCTGTAATAATACTACCACCAATGTTTTCAAAGTCAGTGAAAATGTTGTCTATGCAAGATGCAGTCTGAGAAGTAGTTCTAGTTGGCTCATTAAAGAGAGGATCCAGGTTAAATGACCTAAATTATGATGTGAACATAGTGACCTCTGGCGACATACTCAAAATATCTATGTTAAAGTCACCACAAACTAAGACTCGTTTATTAATATTGGATATTCTTATTAAAATTTCCTCCATCTTTTGTAAAAATTGAGAAAAATTTGATGATGGCGAACTATAAACACATAAAATAATTAATTTATCCATATCTGCATAGGCCACTTAACAAATACGGTCAGTTGAGAGACTACATATATCTTTCCTGTCTTTACATTTTAGATTTTTAATAATATAATACAACCACCACCAGCAGTGATTATTCGATTAAATACACTGGCCGTGGAAAAATAAGGTACGTTAAATAACATTTTATCTGGAGTAAGCCAAGTTTCTGTGAAACATAATATATCTAGTCTCTCTTTCTGTAACAATCGATCTATATCTAATATTTTGCCGGAGAAGCGATTAAACCTAGAAGACCAGATCACATATTATTGTAGGAAATAAAATGCTCTACAAAAAAAGTCTGTCGTAACATTGTGATAGGTCCTACTCCTTAGAGTATCTTAAGGTCAAGGCATTTCAATACAAAAAAACCTAATGTTAGACGCTTTACATTGATATTAATATTTGAATTATTATATTGATTTTTTGTATAGAAATATAATGATACCTTAAGGATGCGCTCCCAAAAAAGGTCCATTTTCACTGTTTGTCGGTAAGAATTACAACAAAACTATTGAACTTTGGTAAACATAATGACTAGCGATTTAGCAATGATGTACATATGATTTTTTTTTTAAATTAATAGGTTTCCATTAAAAAAAATCAATTCTTCGTAGTCCCCTCGCGCAAAACAGCCTGCTTTTCGGTATGAAAATCTCAGTAAATTTACGTTTTTCTCAATAAAAAAAAACCTGCTTATGCTACATATAGTCAACTTTAAATGACATAACATAAAATCCAAGTTGTCTATACTACATCTGAGAAAAAAACTATTTAGTTGCTACTATGAATATTAAAGTTCAATTATGATACAGCTACTCATGTGATCCATAAAATGAAACGTTGATCTGACTCTATGAGACTAGACTTCTCATTGCAAAGTTGATGTTTCTATCGATTATGAGTACTAAAATTCTGTTATCATGATACAGCTACACACTTGATCTATGAGAAATGATACTCTCATCTGATACGACAAGACTCAACCTCAGAGCGTTAACTGTTTCTAGCTATTATCAATATTAAAATTATTTTATCGTGAAATAGCTCTCACCTGGTCCTTAAGATATGAAACATTTAGTTGACACTATGACATTAAGCCTCTGAGTCCAAACTCGATGTTTCTAACTATTATCTATACATATAATAAAAATGTAACTGACCGCTGTCTGTACATGAAATCTATATAAGAAAAACTATTATTAGGGGTCTTTATAAACGCAATAGAACCCGAAACAATGATTTTTAGAATTTTTGTCTGTCTGTCTGTTTGTCTGTGCGTTTGTGCACGCTAATCTCAGAAACGGCTTATCCGATTTAGATGTAGTTTTCACTGATATATTTTGGTAAGCTTCACTTAACATTTAGTGTTTGTTTTATGTCAATCAGTTCATAAATAAAAAAGTTATGCCAATTTAAAGAATCACGTCGAACATTTGTTAAACTATCTATCTACTGTTCTTTCTCTGTTCAGTAGCATTGACTGCAACTTTACTAAATTTCATAATAATAATAATGGTCTATATAAAATTATGATTACATAATAATAATAATATAAGTTAAAAATGATCAGTTTCGGAAATTTATAATAACCAATGTAAGTAGACCTCAGATCTATATCATCAATCATATGAAATTGGGTTAGGCTTAGGCTGGACGATATAGGTTGTACACGTCTGCGCGGGTATATAAAGCCGAGAGCCGCGCCGCTGCTTGCCACTGAAGAGGACGGCCGGGCTTATACCCGCCGTATATGATACCCACACATCAATGAGCATGCCCGGAATAACAATAGAAGCCTGGAGGGGGGAGCACCGGCTCGCGCAGTGTTTTCGCTGCCAGCAGTTCCGGCACTTCTCTCTACAATGCCATCGCCAGATTGCCTGTGTGCGGTGCGGTGCGGGGGGGGGGGCATACCCCGTCCGAGAGATGAGCTGGCGGCCTGCGCCAACTGCGGGGGTGCTCACACGGCCAACAACAAATCTCCAGATGATGTCCAGTGTTCAAGCGCGAGTTACGGAACCGCCGGACCGGACCCCGGACTGGACCGGCCGTGGACGTACCACGGTTGCCCAAACGGCGGTGAAGGTGACGACGCGGCGAGCGTCATGGCCCACACCAGCAATCCCCCCTTCCCCTTAGGGGTCCCAAGACCGCCATACGAAAGGGAAGAGGCCCGCAAAAGCAAAAAGACACCCATAAAGCAGCAGAAGAGCTATATGAATCAATACAAGCCAACATCGAAGTCCGCAGACGATCACAGAACCGAGACGACCATCGCACACCGACGGATAGTCGAGACCTCCCCGGAAGAGCGCCTTTCAAGAGGCGCGCATCCCGCATCCCAATACACAAGACATCCCCGCTAGACGGGGGGAGAGCGAAGCCACCGCCATAGGGGTAACCCTGATGCGGTCCCCCCGCGTGCCCCTCACGGGGCGAGCGACAAGAAACCCCCGCCGCTGCTTGGCCAAATTTGAGGTTTATTAAAATTTTTCGCATTTAAAAATATAATTGAAACCGGTGATAACCGATTTGATGCAAACGAAGTTGCACGGGTCAGCTAGTCTATACTAAGATTCAGTTATCATAAATACTGTCTTCATCAAACGGTAAAAATAGAAACCTTAATGCTACACTGGGAGAGTAAACATTTAAGCACAAACTTCATGTTTCTATCTATTATCTAGGCTATGATCCAGTTACCACAATACTACTCCTCATGAGAATGTTGAGAAATTATACCTTGATCGGGCACTAAGGGGCTAAATATTTCAGCACAAATTCGATGTTTCTGTCTATTACGTATACATATTTAGGTTTAGTTATACTGTTCTTGACGTAGTATGACCTTGAGAAACTATAATTTATTTTAGATACTATAGCATCAAATATAAGAAAAAGTAGAACATCAAGAATAAGAAACTATTGTAATATTCTTTATAAAAGTATCAAAGTCGTTTAAAGTGCGCTCTAGTTCCTCGGTTATCAGTTATCGTGTCTGTGTGCGTGAGCTATACGTGTCTAGTAGGACTCGATACCAAAATTGAACCGCGAAAAATTGAGAGCGCGTCCTTAAGTGGGCTTCTTTTTAATAAAAATATCATTTAAAATTTGATATTTGATCTTGAAAATATTTGATTGAACAATGTAAATATTTTTTTGTCAGTTTAGATAGGATATGGAGTATGTGTAATTTCTAAGAATACCGACAGTATATCACGTGAAGAGCACAACGAAAACAGGCGAGTCATAGATCAACAACCTACATCAAGATTTTATTTACGAAATTTGGTATGTCAGATTCTTATCTGCTAATTTCCATTTTCCTAATCTTTAGTTCAATTAGGTTGAATATGAACGAATTTTAAAACCTCGCCTTATAAATTTTCAAAATAGATCTAAACCGTTAATGCCCGGTTTCTGAGATACTCGGTTAAAGTACCACAATAGTTATTGACTCAAGAAAGTTATCCATTAGATAAACTGTCAAATAGCCCGTTGAGTTTTACTGACATTTATCGTATGATTGTGTTTTCAGAAACGCAATTTGACAAGTTATCGAACAGATAACGCTATTGCACAGAAACCGGGCATAAGCTAATTATAACGCCACATTGTACCCGCGCAAAGCCGGTGCGGGACGCTGGTATACCATGTATTATATTATTTTAAGAACAAAAGAGTGGTGTAACGCGATGACTATCTAGACAAATGTAATTACCCCAAGCTGTTATCGCAATCTCAAGAGCGGTATCTGTTTATCTTATCTACTACATGACAGTGCAGCAGTGGTACCTTCGCGCCGCGTCGCCGTTCAGTATAAAGCGACACAGCGTTACAAATAACAAATATACGTGCCATAAACGGTAAAGAAAGTACAAGGCTCTACACGCCGTCTCATTCACTGACGACATAGTATCCCCAGACTCACACACTGGTTGAAGTTAACTCTGATTTCAGTAATCCAGAACCGTTTCTGACATAAGCAAGATAATTTAATCTGGGTATTTCCTTACAACTTTTCTTAACACGTTTACCGTATGCATAATTCCGGACAAAACTTAAATGAATAATAAAATTGTATTCTTTTGTTAACGGATGTTTGTCTTCCGAGTGCGTCACATCCTGGCGATACACATTAAAACGTCTAAATTGTAATGCGGCATTATACTGATGTAAATATTTAACAAATGTATTAAATGTAATAGATATACTTAGTCTGGCCATAAATACTGTTACAATCTATACTATAATAAAACTGTAGCAAAGCCAAATCTGTACATTAAATACTTTTTGAAAATTTTGATCGGGGTAGACTTTGTTATCGATATAGAAGCCAAAAATAATCCTTTTACAATTTTTGTCTGTCTGTCTGTCTTTCTGTCTGTCTGTCTGTCTGTCTGTCTGTCTGTCTGTCTTTCTGTCTGTCTGTCTGTCTGTCTGTCTGTCTGTCTGTCTGTCTGTCTGTCCCTGTGAACACGCATCACTCTGAAAGTACTGAACCGATTTTGACGAAACTTAGCCCAGTGATAACCAATTTTACAAGATTACATCTAGGATACTTTTTGTCTCGTAAAACGCAAGGGATTCTCCAGGTTCTGCCTGTTTGTCTGTCCCTTTGAACACGTATCACTCTGAAAGTACTGAACCAATATTGACGAAATTTGGCACAGTGATAACTAATATTACAAGGTTACATCTATGATACTTTTTGTTTCATAAAACGCAAGGGATGCTCCGGGATAACGGACGAAAGTCAAAAATTGTAGTTCATGAAATTCTTGACGGATTTTGGTAAATTTTCTTTGTGCTATATATAGCAAACAGATTAGCTAAAAATTTAAGCTATATTTCCCTAAGCTACTTTAAAAAAAATGGCAAAAAAAATGATCGCTGAGTTCCGAACCGTCGACTCCGTCGGACCATATAATGTACGTTATAACTGAGCTACGGCTATATGATATTTCTATGCGTAATTATCAACCATATGAAAAATATGTGTAAACGAAATTGTCACTTATATATTGTTACATTTATTTTATTGTATAAAACATGTTTGCTAAACAAATGTGACAAGATTTTTTCCTAAAACATAACACCTAGATAATAGTTAAATTGCAATGTAGAAGATGAATCTCAATTAGAGTGCTATCAGTACGTGTGTTGTTTCGATATTTGATAAAATTCGTTTTCTAAATATTGTTGAGTCTTGAAAGTAGTTGGGTTCAGGTTTGTGAATGTGCGATTAAAGTAATCAGTTGAGCTGTTTGCAGTTACCATATTACGTCGTACTTACATATAATGATATTATAAAGATGATATAATAAAGAGAGAAAGAGAGAGGTAAAGTTTTGTTTTAGAGGAATGCTTGGTACTACTGATCCGATTTCAAAAATTCTTTCACTGTTAGAAAGGTGTATTATCCCAAGTTCAGTATCTCAGTAAAAAAGATGGTTTATATGTCAAAAGTAAAAGAAATTTGACCAAATTAAGATTGAATGCAGATTTCACGTATACTTTACAAATTCTTATAAAATAAACAACTAAAACAAAATGGAAATTTAATGTAGATAAAGTTTAACTTTTACAGTATGTTAAGTGATGAAGTTACAATGGGTACTGGGAAGACATTTATCGGCAATATATGTAAGTTAGTTTTGATCTGCATTGGACACTTTAGGTAATGCTGCGAACAGGTTTTACGCTTATTTTAAAAGATTTCCCACATACCAACTGGGTATATGTTTGAGTGAGTCCCTGGATAGTTTGGATTTACAATTGGAAGGGTTAGATGTCACTGCAATCGGGTTTTAGGTTTTTTAAAAATGCGTTTAAAAATATTATTGAAACCGGTAATAACCGATTTGGTGCGGACGAAGTTGCACGGGTCAGCTAGTTAAAAATAAAATATTACATTTGAATTTGGAATCTGTCATTTTTATATGATTATTCATTGAATTTTTCTCATGTTGGCGCCAATACATTGTATAATATTTTGCGATATTAAAATGGATTGGGGTGATAAAGAGAACCGAATCGCTGTGATTGCATTACACAAAGTAGGTATGGAGCCAAATGCAATATTTAAAACTCTCCATACGCTTGGTATTAGTAAAATTTTTGTGTACCAGGTTATTAATAGGTACAATGAGACCTCCTCCGTTTGTGACAGAAAAAGATCTGGCCGTCCACGTAGTGTTCGTACGAAAAAGGTGGTCAAAGCAGTAAGGAAAAGAATTCGAAGAAATCCTGTCCGAAAGCAAAAGATTATATCTCGGGAGATGAAGATAGCACCTAGAACCATGTTGCGTATTCTAAAAGATGACTTAGGACTTGCAGTCTATAAGAGACGTACTGATCATTTCTTAACTGATAATTAAAAAAAGAATAGGGTGGTAAAATCAAAACAACTACAGAAGCGGTATGCATAGGGAGGTCACAGAAAAAATTTGTTTACGGATGAGAAAATTTTTACAATTGAGCAACATTTTAACAAACAAAATGACCGTATTTATGCTCAAAGCTCTAAGGAAGCTTCCCAATTAGTCGACAAAGTGCAACGTGGGCACTATCCGAATTCAGTGATGGTTTGGTGAGGTATTAGCTATGAAGGAGTGACTGAGCCATACTTTTGTGAGAAAGGTATCAAAACATCGGCACAAGTGTATCAAGATACCATTCTTGACAAGGTAGTGAAGCCCCTTAACAATACCATGTTCAATAACCAAGAATGGTCCTTCCAGCAAGACTCGGCGCCGGGTCATAAAGCTCGGTCTACGCAGTCTTGGTTGGAAACGAACTTTTCGGACTTCATCAGAGCTGAAGACTGGCCGTCGTCTAATCCCGATCTTAATCCGCTGGATTATGATTTATGGTCAGTTTTAGAGAGTACGGCTTGCTCTAAACGCCATAATAATTTGGAGCCCCTAAATCAATCCGTACGACTGGCAGTGAAGAATTTTCCCTTGGAAAGAGTGTGCTTCTATTGATAATTGGCCTCAACGTTTAAAGGACTGTATTGCAGCCAATGGAGACCACTTCGAATAAGCTTTTTATATTTTAAATTGTTTTATATTTAAGTATTACACTAACACACTGTTTACATTAACACACATTAATTGCAATAGAAAAAAATTTTTTTCGTTGTTTCAGCATTTATGGCAAGACTATGTATATTATTATTTTTATGTTCATAGATAATAGTAACAAAATATAGTGATGTAGCAACCGTTATATAGATCCCATTATAAATCTAGAACCTTAACTCCCAAAGTGGTCCAGGTGGACCCCGAGAGGTCCACGGAAGACTTCAGGGGGTTTACGTTGGTGTAACAAAAAAAATGGTAGTTCACAATTCGTAAGACGGGGTCCACGAAAATTTATCTACTTTCGATAGTGAAGAACTAAAATGTTGGCTTGACTTCACCTATCAATGTAGGCAGATAATATTTTACGAAGCTCAACGACTGTTACTTGTAAAAACTTGCATATTCCATACTCAGTACGCTTCGCAAATTTTCATAGTTAGATCTAATCTTCTCATTTTTTGTCGAGTTATGGTAGAAATGTAGCTGCAATGGGTCCACCGGAACCAGCTAAATTTTGAAAGTGGTCTATGAGACAAAAAGTCTGGCAAAATCTGATCTAGAACCTGTTTAGAATTACTTCTGATCCTTGACAAAAGCCTCGTACCATCCGTACCTGCACTTATCCGACGGAACTTCGACCACATCCCATCTTCGCCTCAAGATCTTTTAGGACCTTCCTAATAGCGGTCGTTTTTACGCTGCCCCTCACGGAACAATGGAGTATCCCCTGAGTATTGGATATAAGAAGTCCAACTACATACAGCATTTTGAGTATGGACTTCTCTTGTGTTTGAAAGTTTGGAAGTGTCAAAAATGACACTGGGAGTTTTTATCATTCCATGCTATATTTTAAGCAACAAGTGCAATGTTCTCAAAACGTTAAACAGAGATGTCGGCACAAGCGTTTTTTTTAAATTTCGCGATTCTTTCAGTGCAATATTCGATATCGACCGTTGCGTAGGTGCGTATTTAATAAGTCATGTCCCACACAGTAGCCATGCTTACTATTATTATATGTATGTATAAATGCGACATACAGATTTTATTCTGAACTGGATCATATCATTAATGTCGAAAATCATTTCAAAGTCCGTCGAAAAAAGTTAAAGGAATACCAGGATTCTATAAAAATATTACCAGCTATTCAAATAAAATAATAACAGAATAGCTACTGAAAGACGTAACAAAAAATCTGTATTATATGACACCCAGTACTCAGCATTTTGAATAATTATCTCCATAGAAATAATTAGCTGTGCCCCGCGGCTCCGCACGCGTATTTTTAAATGTATTAAAGAAATGTAAAATTGTAAGTAGGTGTGTATATTACAGAAATGCTTTTTCAAAAACATTTGTAACTATGACACGCACGCCATCTACTGTAACATGTAACGTGTACATTAGATATATGAATACTAATAGTATTTCGAATGGGATGGGATTTATCATCAGCAATATACCTGGAACTTCAACCTACTATGTATATACCACACTCAGTGCTCACTAACACTTTATAAGAAAGTAATGAAAATTTTAAGCTATACATTATCGAACAATATGTCTTAAATTTTTTATTATATAGATATAATATGCTCATATTGTTGGTATACTTAAGTTATTCTTATACGTCGCTATAATCACTAAATTATGTAGACGCAAACGCGGTAAATAAAACAATATGGCCGCCAAAATGGCCAAAAAGATGATATAATTCATATTGCATACAAATATATGACTTTCAATTATGTATAATAATTATTCTTGGAGTCCAGTAAAGCACACGTCTCACGCGGTTGTAACATAATTTTGATCAATTTCACATGGACGAATACACAGGTAGCAGTGCATCACTCATTAACATTCATAAAAAAATTCATACAACCGAACATAGTGACCTCCTTTTTCGAAGTTGGTTAAAAACAAAGTCCTCTGGTCTGTCTGTTTATCTGTTCGTGATAAAGTCAAAAACTACAGATCGGATTTTCATGCCGTTTTCACCAGTAGATAGAATGATTCATGGGGAAGGTTTAAGTATAATTTTTCAAGGTTTTCTTTTTATTATCGGGGCGGGACAACGTCTTCCAAGCTCGCTAGTTATCTGTCCGTAAAAGTTACGTGAAAGTCGGTCCAACCGATTAGGTGATAGTAGAATATTGGGGACGAAGTCTTGAGTAACAAAATAAAATAGTCTAAGTTACTTCTTATAAGGTGAGTTATCTGCCAGTGAAAGCCCCGTGAAAATCAGTTCAAGCATTACGGATATTGCACTGCGGCCGAAGGCGAATAAAAAAACCTAAATTACTTTTTATGAGGTTTGCTATCTACCAGTGAACACCCCGTGAAAATCGGTCCAGCCATTTTGGAAATAGCAATGCGAACGAAGCCGCGGACAAATAAAGTACAATATTTCAACCGCTATAATTTCGGCTATTTGCCAGTAAAATTCCCGTTAAAATAGGCCCAGCCGTTTTGGAGATTACCCGGAACAAACAAACAAACAAACAGACAAAATATAATAATCTAAAAATATAGACAAAGTATAAAAAAAATTTTTTTGGCATCAAAAAGTTGTTATTTTAATTGTACATACACAAACTTTATTTTTATAATACGTAATAGAGAACAAATAAAAAATTTGAAATAAAAGTAGTATAAACTTTTTGCATAGGAAAACAAAATAAACTTTGATAATGTTTGCGATAGAAACTTACCACGTTACCATGGCAACATATATAACACTAACGCTAACTAAATCTCTCGAAAGGAAAAAAGTGCCCGATTTTGAAACATTTTTCATTGGCGCTCTGTTTCTATTAGTCTTAGCGTGATGATATATAGCCTAAAGCCTTCCTCGATAAATGAACTATCTAAAACCGAAAGGTTTTCTCAAATCGGACTGGTAGTTCCTGAGATCATAGCGTTCAACCAAACAAACTCTTCAGCTTTATATCTTAATATATATATTTCTTGTGTGCGTGTGTATGTGACTGAACTCCTCCTAAACGACTGGACCGATTTTGATGAAATTTTTTGTGCGTGTTCGAGTGGATCCGAGAATGGTTTAGATTCACAATTGGAACCGGTAGGTGGCGCTGCGGTTGACATTTAGGATTTTTTTTATTATCAAGGCAGGACAACGTCCGCCGAGCCCGCTAGTATTAGTATAGATATTCAACTCTATTCACTTGTATTGCCGTAACAATATGAGCATGCGTGTACTAAACAATTTTTTTTTCGTAAAAATACGCATCCTATATTTCCGCAAGTAAGAATTCCTTTTGATTTATCGTAATTGTTATAGATTATTATGTGTTATAATGTTTAGTAAGTAGTTATGTAAGTTTGGAAATTATTTTTATTCGTTTAAGGTTTTGATTTGGGTAACAAACTATTGGGTTTTGAATTATTCATGAATATAGTAATCATAAAGATAGCATAAAGCATATCGTCGAGTAGCATTTAGTCTTTAGTTTCATTAAAATTGGTTCACTCTATCAAAAGTTATTATAATTTTAATGACGACGCGTAGAAAAGAGACAACCATGGAACTGACAAAAATAATGTCGTGTTACAGAGTAACCGTAGGAAACGATACATATTCTAATAGATATAAAATCTTGTGCCACAGATGATTCATTTATACAGTTTTTCATTTGTTTGCATTATACAAGTTTGGAATGGTATGAAATGACTCCTATGAGGTTTTGTAAAAACCTAATAAACACAGGCGACGCGACGCGATGAAACTCGCTTACCTACCTTTTGCCCCCCTCCCCCTCCCAAACTACTGCGCCGCGCCATCACATCTCGCACACAACACTCGGAGGCATTACGTCAGCTGAGTGTCGACTTTAATTATGGAAAATAAATAAACCTTCAAACCAAACAGTCTCGATAAGAAAAATGAATCGTACGAATCCATGAGGTCCACGTTGACCCACGTAAGGTTCAATTCTTATTATAACAGTACAAATACTGAATTTGCTCCGAACCAATATCTCTTGAGTGCCAAACGTAATGAGATCACCTCTGGCCAAATAATAGTTACAGGTGATGGCGCACTCACCCCCAGCTCCTGTCACCCCCACACAAGGCTCTATCTGTCCACTATAATAAAAACATACGATATGAATGACATCCTACCGCGACAATAACAATACCATGTTTTCTGGGACACGTATATCTGTTACACATTGTCATTATAGAAGGAACTAATGCACTCGAGCAGGAACAATCTACACTACGGAACCGCGCCATACGTAAATAAAGTGACAAGCTTTGGTGTGCCGCTCCGCACCGCTCTTACGTCACACGCACATGCCGTAAAGCGGAATTGAGAAACCGTGTCGGCGCGACGCGATCTTGTTCAGACCTCGGGTCTCGCTTCGTAGCATTCTGCAGAATACGGTTCATTGAAATTCTCGTAGTGCTGCCCAAGTCGGAACAAGTTTTGTAAGGAGTTAACACACCTGCAGAAACAGGAGACTGTATCGTCTAAGTCGAGCGGCAACGGCGATGAAGGTACGCTACGATACTTGACGCGAAGCACTGTGCGAGCTGCCCGAGCGCCGCTCCGCCGCAGGATACCGACAGGCCACCGCCGACCAGATGTTCCCTCGGCATCGGCACCGGGCTCGCTCATGCTGCGTCCGCACACTCTTAACAAAACCATGCGCGCACCGCGATACTCCGCAGAGACGTTCACGGCGAACAGCGACAAGCGCTGAGGTGCGCGACTGCATAAAAACGACACTCGCGTTTGCGCACCGCGACCGACTGGTGGCGAGCGCGGCATACAGCGGCATACAGCGGCATGGCGCGGCGCGGCGCGCCTCACGTCATCACGTTATCAGCGCGCACCTGAGCTCCACGCCGCCCCATTGAGGATCACGAGCTCACGACGACCACTATCGCAACATACGGAACTCAGCAGAGATAATCACAAATTACAATAATTTAGTACATATTTTGTCTCAAATACAGTATAAAACTAATATTGAAAAATAAGAAGTGCCAAGCCCCCCATCAAAAACGTTTAAGTAGCAAATAGATATAATTTCAAAAATAATTAAAATATAATAATAGCAAAAAGATTCCTTGCTTACATAGGGCATTTCACGCCAAATTGGATGGTTTGAAAAATTATTTTTTTATTTTCTCAATTTTGTGGTATTTTTTACTATCCATCGAAACAGCTTTCCTGGTATATTTTAGTTATTTTTGATTACTTGTTCAAAAGATATCAAATAAATATTTTTTTAGTTGTTGCTTTATAACTCTTAAAAATGGTCTCATTTTGATTTGACTTTTTAATTTTTACATGGCCTCAACAAAAATAATTTGATTCTTTTTACATTTTTAATTTTAAATGGAGTTATCAGAAAATTCACTGAGTCTACCTGACAACATTTTTCCATCTTTGAAATGCCCTGATAGAACCGAAATTAAGAATTTAAAGTGACATATTGCAACCCAGAGCTTAATATGTGTACAGAAGAAATCAACCATCTATAGTTGTCATTATTATTTACCCAAAAAATTGACAACCACATTCGTGAAGTATAATATGCAATTTTTGTTATTGTGATTGATTTTCTTTAAAATTTTGGTTCATCTATTAATTCCAGGTCCACAATCTTATCAAAGTGCCCTCTTTAATTATAACTTCATTTATTCTGAGAAATATCGTTTTAAATACATATCCATCTCTACTTTCATTATCTTTTTCAATTTTTTTTATCAGAATGTAACTTACGTAATGTGGAAGGAATAACTGGGAAGGGTTTAGGAGTAGTTGATACTTCACATATTTTAACCCAAGTAGTAAAGACATACACAGAGGCCATGCCTTTCTTTGTAATCATTTGTTCCATCCCTGCTGTCCCATTCGCATAAAGTATAAAGGTTTCCTTTTCTCACTTGTTTACATTTTTTACTTATGTTATGCATTGAATATATGGAACATTTTTTTACCAGACTTAAGTGAGTCCTAAAGGAAGGGTTATGATTTAATAAAAGTCAGTTCCTGACATACATTAAAAAACGAGCTAGAATTGTTAACATATTTCCAAAAGCGTAATGATTAATTTAACCAATCCAATTTAAATTATTACATACCTGCAGATTTAATTAGTTTTAGATTAAATAGCATTTCATAGTTGTGCATATGTGGTTACTGTTATAATAGTGAAAATAAATTTAACTTGATTTTTATAAAGGTGATATAAATAACGTATGTATGAGATAGTTAATGCGGTTAGGTAGTTGTATCACATTCACCAATCAGACTTCATGTGGCATGAACACTGTTGACCTGTCTAATTATTTAGCTCAAATACTTATTTTTTTTTCATTTTATAATAAATACATTTTTTTTTGTATATCTATTATTTGTATGTTTGTGTATACCTAGGGAATACACAAATTTCTCACAATATAACTCTGATCTACCAGAAATGAAGTGAACTTACTAGTTAATAAACTTTTTTATCTATTACTACCATAAATGAAATTAAAATTATTTCCAATGATGTGTAATGTTAAAATAGTGCTTGTTGTTATCTGAAACACAATGTGCAGGAAATACTTATCGCAGAACAAGGAGCATGAAAACATATATTACAAAGTATCCAAATGATAGAGGACAAACAAGAATGACTATATATAAATAACTATATAGTTATGTCTATTAATTTCATTTCATTTCCAAATTTTATGATAAATGTATCGAGTACAACCGCAGATTAGAATATAACAAAAATTTTGTTTGTTTGGATTTTCACAAAAACTCATTTTTGTGAAATTCGGTAATCAGGAAGTCTTTATACCTCTCCAGATGATAGGTACAAAAACTGTAAATAGTACTTTTAGATATGATAAAAAAGATAAATACAAAAAAACAAGATTTTATTTCATACTCACCCTGCATCCCAAAATTAATATGTGACAAAATTTATCAATAAATTAATTTTAAAAATCATATACACAATATTCAATCAGAAATGATTTTGATGAATTTTTTTACACAGGAAGTATACATCCGTAATTGTATAGTAGTACCATAGTTATTAATAATGCTCGATGTATTGTAAAAATGACATTGCTTTCATATTTTCATTCACTAGAAGTACAGACACCAGTGAGGTACCCACTTAGTAATCATTCATTTGTTCATTGTCCTAAACACTACTGTGTCCCATATACATAATAGAGAAAGGCCACTTCTGGAGTTTTATATTTCCAGGTTTTTAGTTTAATGCAGACTCAAAAAAGTTTACCACCACCTCAGAAAATAAACTGATATAATTATGTAGTGACAACTAATCATGTACTATGAACTATAGTAGTCCATCTGATAAATAGATCTCATGAAAAATTGAACAAAGGCTAAAAAGAGGTACACATTGAGGCATGTGGGGCAGAGAGAAATTTGTGTGTCTGAGCAGCAAAAACGTTTAGTTGCATTCATGAGATATATGAAACATCTCTAAATATATACAATAAGTACTGCTTAATGAGTCAAGTACACAAATTTCATTAAAAAAACAATTGTTATTAGACTATTTTCAGATTTGTTGGTAGACATGAAGTGATGAATCTAATCCATTCACAAATTCAACCTCTATTTTACATTCACACATATGTTTTCATTTTTTAGAACCTTGCAGATAATCAGAGTTTACCATTTTCAACACACTATTTGAACAGTTTTTTCGGAAAAAAACATAAGACACATTAACATAAGCAAAAGTAGAATAATTTGCGAGTTACAAAGCATAGTTTCAAAATAATAAAGCATGACGAGTACTTACCCCATGAACCAGTCGACAGTGTCGCGCAGGTACTCCGGTAGTCGCTCCAGTTTGCTGGATTTCTATCAGGTCACCTGTCGACTGATTGATAACGGCACTGGAATCAAGTGGCAGGTTCACTGCTTCAACAACTAGGTACAGTGCTCGCACACGATCACAAACTGTCCCATCACACTTCCTGGTTATAATCGACGGAATCAAGTTAACTGTACACTTTCCACGACTTAAAAATTTGATGGTAAGTAGAGCGTGTCGTCGTCACAATACCCTATCATTGTAAAATTTCACGATGCCAGAACCCGAGCAGCTGAGGCGGGTTCGCCATGTTGCGCAACTACATTTATTTTTAGTTTAGAACTGACACACCACTCAAACTAAATTTTGTATAAAAATGGTAAAATTTATTATATACAAAACAAATTCAAAATAACAGAACAGTTTTTGTTATAAAAACAGAACACATCATTTACTATCAAATGTCTATGAAAGTAACATTTTCCCAACCTGTGTTCCCATCTATGTACATAATAAATAACAGAGAACGTATATGTTATACATAATATGTACTCTGTGACGATATTCATAGATACTATTTCTATTGACCATTTAATTTTACTCTAGCAACATTAACATGTTAAGTAACTTCATACCTAAAAGAGTTTTTGGCGGGATTTTGGTCTGTCATGTAGTGGATTTTATATTTTATTTACAATCTTGTGTTACTTGACTCTATATTGTGTAAAATTGGTGGTGTTTTATGTAATATAGTTTGTTTATTGTGCATAAGTGAAGTGAATGGAAAATAATGCCACGGACCGTGAAATCTGAGATGCCACAATAACTCCATGGAAAGTTCTAACAAGAGAGCCACCGTCTTGTTGGAACTTTGAATTAACTACTTGACAATGGAAATTAACAAACACTGGAAATTAACAAATACTCTGAGTGAGAGAAACGAAATAATTCAAACAAAGAAGATGGTAAGCTACTATTAGCAAGGAGATTAAAAAGATGGATAAAAGAATATATACGAAATATTATATAGAAGATTTGCCACTTATGCCTTTATATTAACTTGGACACGGAAGAAAATTGGTTAAAGGATACATAAGAACTACCTATATTGACAACTTCAGAATTGGCAAAACGAAATAATTCAGACAAAAGGAAATTGGTACGCTACTATTAACAAGGAGATTAAGATAAAAACATGGATAAAAGAATATGTACGAAATATTATATCGAAGATTTGGCACTTATGCCGTTAAATTAACTTGGACACGGAAGAAAATTGGTTAAAGGATATCAATAAGAAATACATATATTGACAACTTCAGAATTGGCAGTATGGATTAATTCCTTCGCCTATCCTGTTGGACGAATATTATTACTACTACTCCATACCTAAAAAAATAATCTAGAATTGTAGTTTCTATTTTTGTTTCTGCTGGTCATAAATGTTACTTTAGTAGCTCTATGACACACGTATGTGATCCTTTTGCAGACTGGCTGAAAATACGGAGTACACTCTAACGGCCGGTTTCAATAATCTACCTCTAGTTAAATGTAAGTAGCTATCTGAGATAGATTGTGTCTTCTAATCTATCTATGACCGGTGTTTCAATAACAGTATTCCTTCAAGCTCGGATAAGGCCACAGATAGATAGGATCTTCTAACTCCAGTTAAGAACGTCCCTCAGATACGTTTTGTTTCTGCGTTTAAAATATTTAGTATCATGTTTAAGATGAACATTATAAGTATATTTAATATTTATATTTACTAAAATTATTATGATTCGCGAAAAACTATACTTTAAAATAATTATTATTGAAAAATAATATTTATTAATGTTTGCTCTTGTCATTTTACAATCTACTAAAAATTCGAAACATAAAATAACAAAACGCTATTGTTGACTATACTTAAAAAAAAGTCGACGTGATTTGCCGCTGTTTGTGCTTTTTCTAAGAATATAGTGTCCTAATATTGTTTACATTTATATATTATAAATATATAAGTTCAGATTCTGCAAATTAAATTTCTTAATTTAATCGAGTATCAAAACTATGATCTTTAAATTCCCATCATCTGAGTCTGAATTAAATACACCAGCTTCATACAAATCAATATCATTAAATATCACAAAAGCAATTCGTGGTTTTTTATTAAAATATATTATTTAAGAATCCTTCAATAACGCATTATCCTCCAAAATCGGACGATAGACACACATCAAACAAAGGATAGTGTGAACAAAGGAAAGTTAACCGTAAAAATGTTATTGAAACGCTTTACTTTTTTTTTCTATGAACTTATACAACTAGGGTAACGGATAGACCCTCCGACAGGTAGTTTATAAGGAAAGATAGAATTCTTTATCTATCTGTCTTTATTGAAACGCAGAAACGGGCCAATAGTTAGCTGAGGTAGTTGTTTTAACTGCCAGCTATAGATAGATAGGTTATTGAAACCGACTGTATGTAATCTGTGGCCTAAACGTTCGTAGACGTAAACTGATTTGGACAGCGTAATAATAAAACTCGAAGTTCGTAAAATAGCCTGTATTATATTTGACTCCATATATAGTATTTATAGTTACAATAGAGTTTGAATGATTTTTACAATAAATTTAAACATTTCAGCCAGTCTACAAAAGGATAACATACCCGAGTCATAGAGCTTCACTTTCTTCTTTTTATTACTTTGGCAATCAATCCTCTTTATAGAACAAAACAATTACTGTCAAGAAATGGGTAATTATAATATAGTGTGTTCTTATGATTGCAGTGTTCCAAAAAGATGGTGGCCCCTTATTTAATCTTTTCAGATATTATGGCTTCTCAGAATTACACTTTTCTTATACTTCACAACTTACCATACTTCAACATACTTCAATTATACCAATAAATTGCCTACATAAGCAAGTCATATAAAAAATAATAATTTTTGACGTGATAACGTCTTATAAATTGATGAACGCCGGCTGCACACATGAAAAAGCATGACTCATTGTCACGTTCCGCCTGAGCCGACCGTGCAAGCGAGAGCGCGGAACATGCGATAGAGAGGCACGATCGTCGTATGCGTTCGGCTTGTGACGCATCGATCTCTCTTCCACTCCATCGGCCGATGCATCCGAGTAGAAAAGAGACAGCGGCAGCACACAACCTTTTTTTTCTTATTAACGCTGGGAAATCGTTTGTGGACATACCACCCTCGGCGCTTGGCGCAGATTGGCGCTACAATAGTAATAAGGTTCATTATTATTCAATTATTTCAATGTCTTAAAATTAGACAAATTCTTCGAGGTGTTACGAAAAAAATTGAAATATCCCGAAAACGCTTAATCGTAGTTTAATGATAAGAATATTCCTCCTTCAGGAGACACCGCGTAAATCAGAAAAGATTTACTCTAGTAAAATAAATGATACTATCGATTCCAAATTCTAGGGGTATAATAGATGATAATCAAATAGTTTCATTGTTTAGAACCTCAAAGTTTTTATCATAAGCTTCTAGCCTTAATTAAAAGAAAAATATGTATAACAAATAATATGTAGCCCAAATAATGAAAAAGTCGATAATATGTTTATTGATTGTTACAAACCTCGCGAGAAGATCAGCTTTTCGTCCGGTTAAGGAAGCATTCCTATTCCTTAACTCCTTTTTTAAACTGGCTACAGTCATTAAAGAACACATGATTAATTAAAAAACGTACTAATACAAATAGCGTAGAGCAAGAGGTTCTTCTTCTTCTATTTTATTTTTGGCAACCAGTCTTCTAGTAGACTATTACTGCCATTATCAAGTGAGTAACGATATTACAAATTTCTTTATATAATGTCAATGAACTAACAAGATGGTGGCCATCTTGCTAGAACTTTCCTGGGGTTTTTGTGGCAAGTCAGAATCCACGCTCCGTGGTATTATATCCGATCCACTTCACTTATGCACAATAACCAAACTATATTACGTAAAGCACCACCAACATTACATAATATAGAGCCGAATAACACAAGATTATGGATAAAATATAAAGACCACTACATGCCATTCCGAGATCCCGCCAAAAACTCGAGCAAGAGGTTAGTAGTAGTAATAATATTCGTCCAATAAGACAGGCGAAGGAATTAATCCATAGTGCCAATTCTGAAGTTGTCAATATAAGTTGTTCTTATGTATTCTTTAACAGATTTTCTTCCGTGATCACGTTAATATAAAGGCATAAGCGCCAAACCTTCTATATAATATTTCTTACATATTCTTTTATCTTAATCTCCTTGTTAATAGTAGCGTACCAATTTCCTTTTATCTGAATTATTTCATTTTGCCAATTCTGAAGTTTTCAATATAGATAGTTCTTATGTCGTGTCCAAGTTAATATAAAGGCATAAGCGCATAATCTTCTATATAATATTTCGTACATATTCTTTTATCCATCTTTTGTTATCTTAATCTCCTTGTTAATAGTAGCGTACCATCTTCTTTATCTGAATTATTTCGTTTCTCTCACCCAGAGTGTTTGTTAATTTTCGGAGTGTTTGGTAATTTCCATTGTCAAGTAGTTAATTAAAAGTTCTAACAAGATGGTGGCTCTCTTGTTAGAACTTTCAATGGAGTTTTTGTGGCATCTCAGATTTCATGGTTCGTGGTATTATTTTCCATTCACTTCATTTATTCACAATAAACAAACCATATTACATAAAACACCACCAATTTTACACAATATAGAGTCAAATAACACAAGATTATGAATAAAATATAAAATCCACTACATGACAGACCAAAATCCCGCCAAAAACTCCTGTCCACAGACAAACTCTAGGTTAAAATAGCACGATGAAAATTGTTTAACATTGACAAGTTATTGACATGAAGCAACTATGTAAACAAAAAAATGTATGTAAACTGAGATTAGTTTTGCTTATGCCTCCCCACTACGGACTGCCCATCTCTACTGTGCGCTGTCAAAGTAGGGATGTGACATTAATGAAAAATAATCGATTAAATAAACATTGATTTCTCTTTTTTCAACTTTAATCGATTTGTCAAAAATCTATTTTATCATTACATAGTATAAAACAAAGTCCCCTTGTGCGTCTGTCCGTCTGTCTGTTCGCGATAAACTCAAAAACTACTGAACGGATTTTCAAGCGGTTTTCACCAGTGGATAAAGTGATTCATGAGGAATGTTTTGGTATATAATTTGTCAAGGATTTTTTTACAATCAGGGCGGGACAACGTCTGCCGGGCCCGCTAGTTAAATATAAAAAATCGCTTTTTGCGAAAAAATTGAATTTTTCTATTATATAAAAATTTACATGCTTCTCATCTTCTAATAATAAAACTAATAGATTCATATTAATAATTTATCAGATTAACAATCAAATAAAATGATATGAATAAAAAAATAATCAATTTAAAACTAAAAATGACAGAGAATATTCCTTTGAACTTTCAAGGTAAGGAATAAGGAAACCATATACCATTATTGATACAAATTTTCAGTACCATTAAATATTTTATTATAATAAAAATTTAATTATGATCATCCCAACAAAACGACTACCTTATTGCCTTAAAAAATTAAATTAAAAAAAATGACAGACTGTCCAGTATTATTTACATTCAGGCCTACGTTCAGTAGTGGACGGCAATAGGCTGCTGTGATGATGATTTAACATTTGACTGGTTTTATAATAAAATACTTAATACGAGAATTATAAAACTAAACGACTACGTTATGGTCCCAAAAATTAAAACGTAAAACAAATCTTTCTTAATCTTTAAGTTAAGTCAATAAATAAAGTAAAAATAGTTATTGTCACAAATGTTTAGTCCCATTTTACATGTGACTAGTGTTAAGGTACACTTAAAAACGAGAATTAAAGAACTTAACGACTAAGTTATGGTCTCAAAAACTAAAATATAAAACAAATCTTTCGTTAAGGACGCGCTCTCAAAAAAGGTCCATTTTCACTGTTTTTCGGTAAGAATTACAACAAAACTATTGAACTTTGGTAAATATAATGACTAACTACAGATACAATGAAGTACAGATGATTTCTTTTTTTAATTAATAGGTTTCCATTAAAAAAAATCAATTCTCCGTAGGCCCTTCACCCAAAACAACCTGGTTTTCGGTATGAATATTGCAGTAAATTTACATTTTTCTTAAAAAAAAAAAAATACCTGCTTATGCTACATATAATCAAGTTTATATAATGTCATAATATCCAAGTTATCTATACATCTGAGAAAAAAAAATTAGTTGTAAACAAAATTTCACGGTTTTATGTCATTACGTAGACCTTAATTCCTATGGAATAAGGTCCAATTTATTTCTTTATTTAGATTCGATTTAAAGAAAAATATAAAAGAAGGATTAATGTCGCGCCAGACCGCGCCAAAGAGTATAATAAGTATTATAGTGGTCCGCGCTCAGGCGCCGTAACGAGCGGTTGTATACGTCGCTTTGCACTCGATTAGAAAAAAAAACATCGCTGTAAAAATACCTATACATTTCACAAAACGTGTCGATCATCTCGAAAACCTAACCAATTTTTTATAGTGGTTTATATTTGTAGTAGTAAGAGACATTGTAAGTTTGAAACAAAAATTCTAAGTTTGGTTTTTATTAGGTTAGTTTTTTTTACGTTTTAAGAGCCTGTGAGTACACTCGCGCGCTTCAAAATATATTGCTTCCATATACCGCGTTTTACGCGCGCTTCTACCCTAGGAAACGTCACATACGCTTGGATACGTCGTGCGGATAGACGACTGACCATAGATACGACTGACAACTCGACTAGCGACTGCCTCGCGAGTTGTACTGGACGCAGCAACGGGGCTTGAGTATCTCGAGGCGCGCGGCGCTCGCGCATAGGACGCACGAGTCGAGAGTCTCGCTCATTGCACGCGTTTTATGCGCGAGTTAGGAAACGCGCCGCACCATCTGGACGGGATATATGTAGCTCTAGTATAATTTAAAATATAAAGAGAGGAAAGATATATGCAGTCTCTCAATAGATCGTATTTGTGAAGTGGCTTGTGCAGAGATGGATAAATTAATTATTCTTTGTGTTTATAGACCTCCATCATCAAGTGTTCACCAATTCTTACAAAAAATGGAGGAAATTCTTATAAAAATATTTAATAGTAATAAGCAAGTGATAATCTGTGGTGACTTCAATATAGACATTTTAAGTACGTCGCCAGAGGTCACTATGTTCACATCATTATTTAACTCGTTTAACCTGCATCCTCTCTTTAATGAGCCAACCAGATGTACGTCTCAAACTGCATCTTGTATTGATAATGTTTTTACTAACTTCAAGACCATTGGCGGTAGTATTGTTACTGGGATACGGTCTGGCCACAAGGGACTCTTTGTTAAAATAAATTGTGATAAACCTAACAGTGACTGTAAGAAAACAACTAGGCTTATATCCAAAAATAGATTAGGTCTTTTAAATCATAATATTGCACAAAAGTTATCTTTCAAGACTTTTATTAATAAAGATCCAGATAGTGATTATGACAGCTTATTTAATATCATAAGCACTGAATTTAGTAAACATTGCCCAATAAAAGTTATTAGTGTAAAGAAAGTAAAAAAATTTAGTGAATGGGCAACTACAGGTATTAAAATAAGTAGAGATCGTTTGTATGATCTATATTATAAGAGATCACTAACAAATAGTGAATCATTTCATGCCTACGTTAGGAATTATTCTAAAGTTTTTAAACGTGTTTGTGTAGCTGCCAAAGCAAAATTTTTAGGAAATAAAATTCTCGAGTCTAGAAATAAGACCAAGACTATCTGGCATATAATAAATAAAGAATTAGGAAAAAATAAAATAAATGACAACTCATTTAATCTAAGTGTCGACGGAGTACGTATTTCGAACAGTTCAGAGGTAGCAACTGTTTTTCAAGACTATTTCACTAATATACCTTCACAAATAACAATAAGTATAACATCATCAGCCCAGGGTGCCGCAGCTCTTTTAAAGAATATGAGTGCACCTACAAATTCAAAATTTAAATTCTCATTTATTAGTGCAGGTGAAATAATAAGGACATACAAACAATTAAATTTAAAACATACCGAGGACATATGGGGAATGTCGGTAATAGTAATACAGTCCTTAATTGTCACTATTTCACCACATTTGGCTAATATATTTAATCAGTGTATATCAAAAGGAACTTTCCCTAATCTAATGAAAGTAAGCAAAGTGGTTCCTTTGTTTAAATCAGGCTGCAGAAGTAGTCTTGGCAATTATAGACCTATTTCTGTACTTCCGTCGATAAGTAAAATTTTTGAAAAGATTATGCTTAAACAATTGGTAGAATATTTTACTGTGCAAAAGTTTCTGGATGGTCGACGTTTGGTTTCACAAAATCGAAATCTACTACTGACGCTGGTGCAACGCTCATAAATCATATATTGGGAGCCTGGGAGGATTCGCAGGATGCAATTGGTGTGTTCTGCGATTTGTCCTTCGATTCATGTGGAACGTTTTGGTGTATAATTTGTCAAGGATTTATTTATAATCAGGGCGGGACAACGTCTGCCGGGACCGCTAGTCTATAATAAGATTCAGTTATCATAAATACTGTTTTCACTAAAGTTTAAAAAATTGAAACATTGCTTCTACACTGGAAAAATAAACATCTAAGCACAAACTTGATGTTTCTAGCTAATATCTACACTGTGATCCAGTTACCATAATACTACTCCTCATGAGAATGTTGACATGTGATACCTTAATCGGCGGGCACTAAGGGGCTAAATATTCGATGTTTCAGTCTATTACGTATATGTCGGCGCCATATCAGAATTCTCCCCAGGATCCATCATAGAAATGATACCATTAATGAAATCCAAATTAATTATATTTTCTTTTACAGCACCACTCTACAATGATCGTACAAAGAATGTTTTTCTTAACTTAATTTCTTATTGCCCGTTTGTAACCCACACCAACTCCGCCATATCTTATTTTTCAATAATAACATATTTTCTTTATTACAAACATAATTAATACCAACGGTTTACAAAACAATATAAAATAAATAATAATATTGAAATTATTTTAAATCTTCATTAAAAGCTGAAATATATCTTAATTAGCTTATTCAGAAATAATTATAATAAAAAAATACACTGGAAATGTCGCATTTAACACATTTATGGCAAAAATAAATCATATTTCTATTTTAAAATTCTTAAAACAATATTAGATTACAATTAAACATAACCAAAACTTTTATTAAATCTAATTAATTTAATTCGTTA
The DNA here is from genome assembly GCA_036509395.1 of Antheraea yamamai. Lineage (NCBI taxonomy): Eukaryota > Metazoa > Arthropoda > Insecta > Lepidoptera > Saturniidae > Antheraea > Antheraea yamamai. Next base: position 22,940,370 of record AP028436.1, on the reverse strand, counting down.
CTTATCATAGTAATCTGTTCGTACTTTTCTATATTTTATTTACTTTATAACAAGAAGTTGCTAATAATATTTCCTGCTATCTAAGTTCCGATAGATGGCACTACAGATAATAAAGCTTTGATTTAATTTGTTACTTGCTTACATTGACACCAGATGGCTGTATGGTCGTGCGTCCATATATACATATTTAGGTTTAGTTATACTGTTCTTGACGTAGTATGACCTTGAGAAATTATAATTTATTTTTGTACTATAGCATCTAATATAACAGTAGGATATTAGGGATAAAATGTGGAGCGAGAATGAGCGAGTCAGCGACACAACTGATTTATTGACGTACCTACATAACATGTATTACGTACAGATACCACACCTCCCTCTTTAAAAATAACATCCCTTCCACTAAAATATTAAAAGTAGCTTAACAAACAGTACACAAAGTCTAAAAATAAAGGCCTTTAAAACTAAATAGCTTATAATAAACTAGCGGGCCCGGCAGACGTTGTCCCGCCCTGATTATAAAAAAAATATATACCAAAACGTTCCTCATGAAATAATAATTTATTTAGGATATTTTCCTTTGAACGCGCATTTTCGGTCAAATCTAGGTTAACAAGGAATAGAATTGTCTTCTGAAATCAAGGCTGGGCTCAAGTTGTCATTTTCAGAATTGAGAGATTGGTCGGTTTTATTGAAATTTTTCGGCGCGAGCATTATAGTCGCGCGCTAGCACTTGATCACCGACTGCAACAAAACGTTCTGATCTAGGCCGAATGTGCCCAGCCTGCTTTTTTTTTTATCGTAGCTCAGCAAAGTGACTGTACTGTGCCTGATGGTGAGCACAGTATAATCCAAAAACAACGGCGACTACCGAGAGACACGCTATCCCTCATCCTTCACCGGTCGCCGCTGTCATGCCGGCTTGCATAGATGTCTCTTCACGTTACGCTTGAAGGACCCCATATTATAGGAAGAAGGGAACACACTGGCCGGGAGATTGTTCCATAGCTTCCCGGTACGCCAAAGATAAGAAGTTGCGAACTTTTTAGTTCGTGCCCAGATAGGATTTACCGTAAAACTATGGCTCCGAAGCACAGCGCGCGTGGTTCGAGTATGAAAAGGAGAGGAAGGGATTAAATTAAATAGCTCTTCAGAACACTCGCCATGATACAGACGGTAGAACACGCCCAGTGAGGCAATGTCTCTGCGCAACTGAAGCGGCTCTATAAATTGTATAATGTCTGAATCATTAACAATGCGGACAGTCCGTCTCTGCAACCTGTTCAGGGCATCTAGTAGGAATTGGCGGAACCGTCCCAGAGGTGCGAACAATATTCCACACAAGGCCGAACTTGTGCCTTATAAAGGAGGTATAGTTGATCAGGCGTGAAAAACCGTCGCACCCTGTTCAGGATTTCGAGTCTCCGAGATGCAGTGGAGATGACGCTCCCGATGTAATCCCTGAGATTGAGGTCGCTGCGAATATCTATACCTAAGATATTGAGGCTGTCTCGCACTGCGAGCGAGATGTTCTGGAGAGCAGGAAGAGGGTTAAATGGAGATGTTTTGCTCTGCAGATACCTCGACATTTCTTTCAGAATTTGGTCTAAGGTCATCTAATCTACCTCGTAAATGTCTACCTATCATTACTACGGTTGGATCAACTCCTGTCGTAGCATGTTCGCAATTCCTATATTGGAACAAAAATTTCATAATCGCCGTATCCACATCCACCGCTTTTTTAATAGCTCGTTTAACTGACTTTACTGCATTTTCAGCGGCACCATTATCCGCTGGTCTATAATGACTCGTGATTATGTGCGTTATTAAATTATTGTTCATATAATCTGCAAATTCCTGAGATTCAAATGGAGGACCACCATCACTGACTACCTGCACAGGTAAACCGAATGGAGCAAACATATCTCGAAGCTTACTAATAGAGGACTCAGCTGTAGTACTAGTCATTCGTAGTACTTCGATCCACTTACTGTGTGCATCGACGGTGACAAGGTAATGTTTTCTCTTAAACTCCGCAAAATCGATATGTATCCGTTGCCAGGGACGAGCCGGAAATACCCAAGGGTGTAATAAAGAACGCGGTGGTGCATCTCGTTGTTGACGACATGCACCACATTCCCTACATAATTTTTTTATTTGTGAGTCTATCTGAGGCGATATACATAACTGATATACATAACTGCGAGTCAAATTCTTCATTTTTATAACTCCTAGGTGCCCCTCATGCAATTCTCTTAATATTAACATTCTCAATGCCTTGGGAATGAGAATCCTATTGTGAGCCACCTCCGAATGACTCACAACTATATGCGATGGCTAGATGAAACCGAACTTGAAGTTGAAGCACGATGAGGTTTTCTCGCAATAAAAGATTTGTTACTAGTGAAGCAGCGAAGGATGTGCTCGCGTATACAGTCTCGTTCAAAACAGACTATTCACTATCTATTCGATTACTATTAACGATGATTTTATTACGCGGTTACTATTATTATGACGACTGCTCTCTATGCCGCCCGCGCCTGAATGTTCATGCTCCGGGCCTTGCCTATACGGCACCGGGGTCGCTCGCCTGACGCTGGCGGTGCTCCACCAATCAGAGCACTTAATAGCCACACGCACAGCGTCAGAGCTCGGCTAAACCTACTACAAAGGGCGGGTGGGTCGCGATGAGTTTCCTTCGCTTGCTCTTTATTTCATAAAATATTTACAGTTATACTTACAGCTAGAAAGAAACATTATTTTAAACGATTAAACTATTCCATAATTAATATTACAAGTGTTAGTACTGATTTTAATACTATCTCTATACACTATTTCTATATAAATCACTATAAAACTACGCACAATTAAGTATACATCACTAATTAACACAAAATACTATAAATTGTCGCGAACATACTCCTGCCGCAGCTCTTGTAGCTGTAGAACTCTAGCGTTCGCGCACGTTGTTTTCAATAACTGTAGGAATCGTTAACGTTTTGTAGGCCGGCGTAGAATTCCTTTGTTGTACATAGTGGCTGCTTTACCTCATAGTCCGTTCACAGGTAGTTGACCATAGCTGCACATCTAGGCAACGGATCCTTTGGGCGCATTCCGTTAGTTAATAAAACCAGGTCTCTAAATCCAATCTCACCACGTGCACGCTGCTCCCGCCAGTATTGTAGCCTCGGTGGGTGATATCGGACTTGCAACTTTAAACTCGTCCGCTAACCAATGATTCACACGTTATATCTTGCTTCATCCTGATTATTGCAGTTTTCAGGTAGTTCACACGACGAAATGTTTCACTATAAGAGCTGTTTTATCCTCGGCGACGGTCGCTGTGTGAGTAGTCGACTATGACTGCGTTAAATATGACGAGGTGCGTTCACATATGAAGTGATGTGCAATCTCCACACATGTCAATTTCCGGATGTCGTCTGGTTGTAGCACCGCTTGACAAACAGCATAACGACGTCGCTTCTTGTAGTTCCGCAGGATTTTTCCACAGTTCAGCAGCGTATAATCGACATCGAGAGAATATAAGATCCCTCGTGATTTCAAAGTGTCTCAGCTAGCCGTTAAAACAATTCGTAAAGTCACGTTGTAAATCTGATGTGTACATGCATGATATAATCTCCACTTCCGATATTGTTTCCGCATGTTGTTCGCATTTGACATAGAGGGCGGTGACGATCTCGGCGACCTTTTAGGTTTTCGCTGCATCGATTTTATAACTTGATCCATTATCGTCAGTGGTTTTAGCTCAAGCTTCACTGTTGAGACATCTGTATCACGAGTAGTTGCCTTCCTCCTTATGGATCATTTACAACGAATTTGCTTGCTATCGGAGGAGGCGCTATGAGTTATCTCCGCTCCACACTCGTTGTATGTTTGATGCGTTCGAGTTTCTTGAACCGATGTTCAGTAGTCACGTGCTCGACAAGAGTTGCGTCGTTTTCACGTGACGTTTCTTTAACACCTCCCGCCGGTAATCGATGCATTTTCTGTTCTAACATTTCGATTCCTCATTGTTTCTTCAGATCAATTTTGTTGCCCGTTATGGCTTCTATACAGAAACGTTCCGGCGGCTCCGTAACTTTTATTGTTAGCGCTGTTTCCGACTTTATTGTTGTACGCATTGGCCTGCCGTCTAATAATACGTAGGAACGGCAGGTACCCTTTGCTCTCTCTATGCAGTCTAGGCCCTCAGGTAGTCTTTTTCGGGATGCGCAACTGCGTTTATTATCCTTCGTCGATGAAACAATAGCGCAGGCGACCATTGTACTTTCTAATTCACACGATGCAATACTTCTATGAAATGGCGGTTGGTGTGTATAATGACACCGGTTATAATCGCATCGCCCAGTCGCTTGTTCTAAATCTATGTTATGCGATGCTATTTTTCTGCAATAATTTTGCGTTTCTTTTATACACGTGGGGTGCGTCTCACACCCATGTTTCTTGGCTTTATGTAGACGTTGCTCCGGAACATTAACGCTTACGTCACACGTGCGTGTTTCTTTCTACGTACGTGTGGTATTTTTATTGTGTGATTCCGGTTTGACAAAAGTAGTGCTCTCATCTATACACGCTGAAGTCTTATCTTCCTTTATAGCGGCTTTATCATTAATACTTTCATTGTATTCTTCTTCGAGGGCTACTACACGTAAAGCGGCGAGTTCTATTTCTCTCTGTAGCAGTTCTATTCGAGCTTTTGCGAGCTCTTTTCTTCTTCTCGAACAAGAGGATCTTAAAATGTTGCAGTAGTAAATAAATGAACCTTTTGTATGTGCCCAAATCTTTTTTTAAAATAAAATTAATAATGAACATTTTATTTGTATGGCCAAATCATGTGCATTTGAGAGTTCTACCGTGTTTATTTTTTCCTTCCGGTACATTTTTAGCTTTTTGAGAATTCCTCAATTGGTCTGCACCAACTCCGCTCTGATGGAACCATTGTACAGTTCTGCGAACATTATCAATGAATATTTTTATTTCTATCACCGTGACTGAATTTTGCACAACCAGGTTTAATGTGTGCGCTGTGCAACGAATATGCTTTTCTCTTCCAAATGCTATTAAATTGCTTTTACAATATTTGCACCATTGTCGGTAGTGACGGCCACAATTTTTACTTCTGGTATTTCCCATTTTTCGCAAATATTTTTTATGGTGGTTGATAGGTATTCGGCGGTATGACTCTCTGAGAGGGCCTCACAAGCTATATTGAAAAAAACAATCTTAAAATTTTAATAGTTGTAGTAGTAGTAGTAGTAGTAAAATGAATAGTTACTCCCAGATAGCTCTGCATTTCCAAATCTTTCCATCCTTCAATCGTTAAACATATATTGGTAACGGATTGTAACTTGTTGATTATAACTGCTTCTTTCTCTTTTTATCTTCCATCAATCATGCCGGTTATCGTTTTGCGACATGGGATTTTATATAATGGTGCAAGTAATTTAATAAATTTTCCAAACCCTTCTCCTTCGACCAAGCTGAAAGGAAAATTATCACGGTATATCAATTCTGCTATAGCATCTGTAATCTTTTTGTTTTTTGAACCCCTTGATCCAAATTCTAATATTTTTGAGAATGATACTTCTATGTCCTTTTTTTGTCGTTTAGAAGATGATGACCCTACAAGATTTTCGATTTGAGATGCGGAAGTGGTCGGCATCATAAGCATAGAATCTTCAGAATATGTAGCGAATATGTCGATAGCTTAGCAGGCAAAGCTGCAATTGATTCTACCTGCGAATTATTTCCCGTCTTGGCTGCATGATCCTACAACAAAATTAAAATTGGTTAAAAATATCCTTTAGCAAATGATCACTAAACTAAAAAAATATTACATATCATAAATAGGCAATTAAAATAAAAATAAATTTTGACTCGATTAACCACTGTTTGGATCGTAAATTGATTTATTATCTGAATCGATGAGTATTATATATCTTCCGATTTGTAAACCCCCAATCCTAAACTACATATGTCAAAATGATATTTTGACTTGTCGTTTTTCATATTGCCCGGGCATTTTAAATAGTGCCTTGATTTATTATTTGGTTAGTTCCTAGCAACGAAAATGACAGGTCAGTATATATTGTGCCCTATCGTCGTTATTCGAAGCCTCATATATATTTTGAGATAGCAGTCCTCCTGACTCCGCCCACAACGACCTTCCGATTGGCCGAATATCGTCGCCTGACATCGTATGATGAGGGTAGTTTACAATGTTAGCTTTTTTGTTGCTACCGTGTCGCTATAGATATCGACACGCCGCCTCATCTGACTCATTGACGTCCTGAGTTTTACTCCGTTCACAAGTGCAAAACGCTGTTAGCGTTCGACAATAGTTGGTGATAAACATTTACAAGGTTTTATAGTGGTTATTGTAGTGATTATTATAGTGATTATCATGGATGATCAAATAGAAAACTCGTTGGACTCGTCATTTTTCTCGACTACGGTCTTGTCAGACAATAGAAAACGAAAGAAGAGGAAGAGGAGTAAACAGAATTGTGCAAAGGCACTAGAATGCCTTACCCAGCAGGTCAGTGAAATACAAAACTACACCACTTTACACCACATTTGATAACAGATAATATCATTATATTAAATTCATTAGTTAGTTTCACAATCAATTACATTATCATCCGATAAATGTTTGGCAGCTCTCGCACATGCGACGGTTTCAAGAAACTAGTGGAGTGTCTGAGAAAGAGGTTATGAATAAAGATGACCTGGTGGGTAAAATAAATGAAATTTTCTCAGAAAATTTTCAAAAGACGACATTTTCTGAACTTAGGAGAATGGTGGTATAAATAAAGTATTAGATTTGCATGGGAAGAGATCTATCACGGGGTCTTTGGTTTCACAAGCTAGATCCAATAATAGATTACAGAATACAGGTCAGCGCGTGGATACTTCATCAAGTAATCCCAGATTGGTGTCTCCTCGAGGTAATTAGTTCAGTAGTGATGTAGTGCCTCATGGTTCTAATGTCCAGTTTTTTCGGACCCCAAACAAAATGCGTTTGGCTGGACCTCGCTTCCACCATTCGCAACACGTCCAAGGGAAACGAGCTCAATTTCCTACGAGAATTGTTGGATTCTGAGAAAGAGAGAAGCCGAAATGTAATAAGAAATATTGACAATCAAGATTTCAAGGGGGGGGGGGGCGATTAAAAAACTTTATTGCAGTTTGGAAATCACTAGGCGCCACGGGTCCTAGTGTAGATAATATTGGGGTACCGAATGTCTTTCAGCTCGAAACCTCCTCTGGTCTAGCCAAGGAGGGCAATGAGTCGTTACGAAACTCGACATTCGAAACAGATTAATTTGGTAATACAGAGCCTGTTGGAGCAAAACATTCTGGAACCAGCTCCAGAAAACTAGAATTGACCCTTCAAACCTTGGGCATTGAATTTTTCTCGATTGGTGGTACCTCTGGGCCGCCTGAACTTTCGTCATATTTTTCTCGATTGGTGGTACCTCTGGGCCGCCCGAACTTTCGTCATTTATTGATGTTTTTCAATTCTCTTCAAAGTCACCCGCGAAGCCGGCACCAGTTATCACCGAAGGTGAAGAATTTTTCTCGATTGATGGTACCTCTGGGCCGACTGAACTTTCGTCATTTATTGATGTTTTGCAATTCTCTTCAAAGTCACCCGCGAAGCCGGCACCAATTACCACCGAAGGTGAAAATCGAGCTCAAGTGGTAGTATCAAAATTTGCCAGAACAGAGCAAGGTTACACTGACCTCGCCGAACTCGCTTTTTAATAACCGACGCTGCCGATATGGGATGGGGTGCCGAATTAGACGATCATCAAATAATCTGTATTTGGGACAAAGGCGAAGCGCATCTTCATTCCAACCACAAAGAGATGCTTGCAGTTCTAAAGTGTATAGCAGGATACGCTCCCCCCTATCTGAGTCATGCAACTCTATTATTACAGAGCGACAATAGGTCTGTGGTAGCAAACCTCAGGAACGAAGGCGGTATGAAATCGGATACTCTAATGAATTTGACGTATCAGATATTTCAAATTCTTCACGATTACGAGATTTACTTAGTTCCTTGCTTATAGCAAGAAAGAATATATCCAGGAAGATACAATGTCGTAGCAGACAGTTTATCGCAAGAGTGTGTTCGGAATTCGTTTTTCAGGAAATGAGGGGTTCCAGAGATTGACCTCTTCGCGTCGCGGAAGGCTCACGTTGTACCCAGATATGTAACACGGGATCAGAAGCATGGAGCCGCAATGCTTTCGCGATCCAATGGAAGTTTCAGTTAGCCTGGGTGTTTCCTCCGCCGAATCTCATGTCCAGGGTACTAACGTATTTAAACCAGGCGGAGGGTGTTTTTCTAATAGTTGCTCCAGATGGAACCAAGCATCTTGGCGGCCGCATCTGAGTTCTCGAGCCCTAATAGATACATTCACGGGTTACCCACCATCGGGAGTAGCAGATCTGGTCCTGGAGATTTGTAAATGTGGGGTGGGCGAGCGCGTTAGCATCCTGGACCCCTGAACAGAAGTTATTACTGCGAGCAGGTTGGAGGCAGTCTACATTGGCTACTTACAAACCCGCTTGGAGGCGTTGGGTAGTATGGTGTTCTCATACAAAGACGGATTTCTGTAATCCATCTGCTGGTAACCTTGCTAAGTTTTTAGCTTATTTACACATAAAATTTAATTTATCATATAATTCCATTAGTATCTACCCTTTGTAACATAAATAATTATATGCGTTTAAATTCGCATATTTTAGTCGAGCAAATGCTTAGCTCGATTGCATCGTAGAGCCATAGAAATTATGCACGGTCTGTATGGGATACTCGGATGCTAGAAACTTGGCTTGCATATAGAAGCATCGTTGATTCTACTTTATATGAAGTTTCTCGAACTTATGCAGTAATATTATTGTTGTGTTCAGGGCGTAGAGTCCATGATTTAACTTTGTTAAGTATGTCATCTGATCGATGTATAATTGATAATGATCATATTACTTTCTGGTCAACTTTTGGCTCCAAGACTGATTCCGATAAGCACCAACAATCGGGTTGGAGGTTGTTACCTAATACAGCAGATACCTTTGCTGTGGAGGATGGCTGCTGAGGTAGACACCATATTTTTATTACAAAAAACGGTCAGTTCGAGCAATATATAATATGGGACCTCGCGAATCATTAAAAACTAAATTCCAGGAATTTGGTATCAAACTAAATTCCAGGAATTTGGTATTCTAACTCTACCCTCATATATTCTTGATAATTTAATGTATATCCGTAAAAACTTTGAAAACCTGCATTTTGTAAAGGACCGGCATGATCTAAATACTAGAAACTGTGACAAACTGGTCGTCCCACATTTCAGACTTAGCAAAACCAGTAATAGTTTCGTAGGTAATAGTGTTATATTTTTACAATAAAGTCCCAAAACATATTACCGATTTGCTGGACTATAAATTTAAGCACCATGTCAAGCGGTTTTTGTGTCGAAAGGCTATTATAGCGTCGATCAATACGTGAACTATGGTGACGTCTGGAATTGACTCCTCTCTGTGCATCCACTAAAAACGGTATTGTAACATATAATGTATACGAAATATATATATATTATTATAAAGATTTACATTACGTTTAATACACGTTGCCATTATAATTAAGATTTTGTGATTATACAAAAAATAAACGCTTGCCTGTTTCGTAAGAAATGGTATTATGGAACTCTTTACGTAATACGTTTATAATCTAAGATCTTATTAGGAAGACCTCTATATCATTAAAGTTATTAATAATTATAATGTCGAATTGTAAACAATAAGCTGATAATTATTTCTCTAATTAAAAATAAAGAATGAGTTGAAATCTTGCTACATTTCAATGTCGCGGGTGACAGTTGGTCTTAAATAGAATAACCTCAATTACTTTTATAAGGTTCGCTATCTATCCGTGAAAGTCGCGTGAAAATAGGTCTAACCGTTTTGGTGATAGCACAGAGGCCGAAGCTACGGTTAACAACTACTCTAAATTAAAATAAATTAAATTATTTTTTGTAAGGTTTGCTATCTGCCAGTGAAAGTCCCGTCTGTTTTAGTATAAACTAAAAATGCTTGAATTACTTTTTATAAGGTCAGCAATCTGCCAGTGAAAGTCTCGTGAAGTTTGGTTGAACTGTTTTGGAGATAACACTACGGGCGAGGCCACGGTTAACACCTAGTATAAACTAAAATTGCCTAAATTACTTTTTGTAAAGTCGGAATGAAAGTTTCGTGAAGATCAGTCTAACCGTTTTGAAAATAGTACTGCGGACGAAGCCACGGGTAACAGGTAGTTTAAATTAAAATAGACTTAATTACTTGTTATGATGCCCGCTATCTGCTGGTGAAAGTTCCGTGAAAATCGGTCTAACCATTTTGAAGATAGCATTGCGAGCGAAGCCGCGGTTAATAGCTAGTCTAATTTAGAGTAGTCTAAGTAACCCGTTGTAATTTTAGCTATCTACGAGTGAAATTCCCGTCTAAATCAATCCAGCCGTTTCGGAGATTACCCGGAACAAACAGACAGATCGACAAAAATTTTAAAAATTGCATTTTTATTATCAGTAGCGTGTTACGCCATCGCTACACACCATAATTGCTGAGTAAGAGTAGCGGCGGACAAGAAGAAGGGTGGAGCGGGGGCTCCACCTGCGAGGCCGGTGAGGCCGGCACCTGGGCCTCAGGCTCCGATTGCCCCTCTTGGCATTAATTGGGCTGAACTATCGGTCCCGGCGGTGACCACGGCGACCAACGAGGTGGAGTGGTCGAAGGTGCTGGGCCGGAAAAAGAGGGCGGCCCCTGCTTCGGTGCCTAAGGCCGCAGTCGCCGCTGTGGCGCCCCCAAAGGCGCCGACAAAACCGCCCGGCCCAAAGCTGCCGTCCGTCCCCCAGTCGGCTGCGGTCATCCTGACTCTGCAGGATGCCGCAGCCGACAAAGGTGTCGGCTATAGGGAGATTCTCACCAAGGCGCGGGAAGCCGTGGCCCTGCCGGACATGGGAGTTGGGGAAGTCCGGGTCCGGCAGACGGCCACGGGGGCCCGAAAAATTGAGCTCCCGGGGCAGACCAAGGAGAAGGCCGCCGAACTGGCCCGGGAGCTCAAGGTGGCGCTGGCCGACATCGCCACGGTCGTCGTACCTACAAAGAGGGCGGACATCCGGATCGTCGGGCTGGACGATTCGGTGTCCACCCTCGAGATTGAGACGGTCGTGACGGCGAAGGCCGGCTGCAGGGTCGCCGACCTGAAGGTCGGCGAAATAAAGCGGAACTGGGGGGGCCTCGGCGCAGTCCACGTGACGCTCCCCGCGGCGGCGGCCAAGGAGCTTGTTCAGGCCGGCAAGCTCCTGGTCGGGTGGAGCGTCGTGCGCGTCCACCTGCTGGACGAGAAGCCCCTGCGCTGTTTCAAGTGCATGGGCTTGGGACACGCCCGCCCCACGTGCCCCTCCTCGTCCAGCAGGGGGGACGGCTGTTACCGCTGCGGCGCGGCGGGCCATAAGACGGCCGAATGCAAAGCGGAGGTGGCCCGCTGCGCCGTGTGTGCCGACGCCGGGAGGCCCTCGGGGCACGTGATGGAAAGAAAGAAAGAAAGAAAGAAATATTTTATTCATAATGCATTGTTTACAAATATACAGTGGATAAAAAAGAATGCACATCGCAGCATTACGAAATGGAATCCAGCTCAGCATATGCTAAAGCGTTATAAGAAACACTTAGCGCTGATTTTCAGCTGGCACCAAATGCAAGTCACGGAGCGATATCAATTAAAATTATGAAATATAGTATATATAGGGAAAACAAGTACCTAACGTAAAAAAATAATATTGTACATATTGTATACAAGGGAAATAAATAAAATTAGTAGGATACATAAAAACAACATATAAGAGAAGCAATTGCAGGCGTTATTCAAATATATATCCAACAAAAATTAGATGCAAAACCTTTAATTTACAAACATTGTGATACTAATAAAAACTTTTTAAAATGAATTTTAAATGTAAGTACCGCGTTGAGATTGCGCATTGGAGGGGGCAGGTCGTTCCAGCACCTAGTAGCAGCGAACCTAAAACTACCCCGAAATGAGGTGGTAGCATGCCGATGAGTACATAACATATACTTCGAAGCTCTGGTTCTATAACAATTTTGATCTCTTGCCCAAACTAGTTTTTCATAGAGATATTCAGGCTTCTCGGTTTTTATTACACCAAATAATAGTGTGGCTAGGTGCAGTTGCCTCCTATACTCCATTTTTAGGAGTCGCCCTTGATTTAAAAAAGGCGTGACGTGAGTTCGTGGTGGTATGTGAAAACAGAAACGTGCGCAGGCATTCTGTACCCTCTGTATAAGCCTCTTTGTTTTATTGAGAATACAAGAATCATACACAATATCAGCATAGTTTAGTTTAGACAGAATGAGCGATTCACATAGCATTATTCTAATTTCTGTACTAATGTATGCGCGAATATTATATAGAAGCTTAAGTCTATACATACAATTGCGTGTCGCCTCCAGAACATGTTTTTCAAAACGCAGGGATGAATCCATAAGTAAACCAAGATTACGAGACTCTGATACGCACTCAATGGGTTCGTTGGATATCATGATCGAGGGTTGATTGAGCGTAATATTTGCTATTTGTTTTTTGATCCTAAAACCATAAACTTAGACTTGGTCGGATTTAAGACCAAACAGTTAGCATCTGCCCAGTCTTTTACACTGGCGAGGTCTTGATTCATCCTACGTGCTGTATCCATGGTATCACGTGGGAGACAGTGTAAGTATAATTGTAAATCGTCTGCATATAAATGAAATTTACAATACTTAATACTATTAACGATATCAGAGCTATACAGAATGAACAACAAAGGTCCTAAAATTGAACCCTGTGGGACACCTCTCTCAACTGGCATAAGATTGGATGAAACTTTATTACCAATACCACTCCCTATTTCCACATATTGAAATCTATTACTTAAAAAACTATGAAACCATTCAACAGTAGCCGAATCAAAACCATAATACCTTAATTTAGACAAAAGCAGGGGAGCCGAAGTTGCAGGCCCCCCACCACCAAGGGTAGGGACCTCCCTGTAGCGGGATCAGGTCCGAGGGTGGTGGCCGCCAGGCAGGAGGAAGTTGCTATGGACCAATAATGGATCGGTCCGTATGCAACTTCCTCCAGGCGAACCTCAACCACTCCGCCGCTGCACAGGATCTCCTTGTGCAGTCAGTGGCGGAGTGGGGTATCGGGCTTGCGGTCGCCACGGAGCCCTATTTCGTTCCCTCCCAGCCGCAGTGGGCTGGGGACCGGAACGGCTCCGTGGCGATCGTGGCGGGTCGAGGTTCGTCCCTGGCGGCAAGAGAAAGAGGGGCCGGGTTCGTGACGGCCGTCTGGGGAGAGTACGCCATTGTGGGGGCGTACTTCTCCCCTAACAAGCCCCTGCGGGAGTTCGAGGCGTACCTCGGCTCCCTGCAGGGAATTGTCAGGCGGCTGTCGCCGCTCCCCGTGGTCCTCATGGGGGATTTGAATGCCAAATCGAGGACCTGGGGAGCGGCTGTCACGGACCTGAGGGGCATGGCCGTTGAGGAGTGGGCAGCCGAGTTGGGGCTGTCCCTCCTCAACCAGGGGAGCGTCCCCACGTGCGTGCGATGGAACGGGGCGTCGGTGGTGGACGTCTCGTTCGCCACACCGTCCGTCGCACGCCGTGTCCGGGGGTGGAGAGTGCTGGAGGAGGTGGAGACCTTATCGGACCACCGATATATCAGGTTCGAGGTCTCCACCTCCCAAGCCGGAATTGGCACTCGCCCCCGGAGGGGCGCGAAGTTCCCCTGTTGGGCGATGAGCCGCCTCAACCGTGAATTAGCGGAAGAGGCGGCCATCGTCCAGGCCTGGGCCATGCCCCCCCCCCACAGAGGCTGATGTCGACGCGTCCGCAGCCCGCCTCCGTGCAGCCCTCACGGAGGTTTGCGACGCGTCGATGCCGCGGAGCGAACACCGCCCAGACAAACGGGCGGTGTACTGGTGGATGCCGGAGATCGCCGATCTCCGAGCGGCCTGCTCCGCGGCCCGGCGGCTGTTCGGGCGCAGCCGCCGGCGCCGGCATAGGGACCCGGAGGCGGAGGCCCGGCTGTATGGCAGCTATAGGGAGTGCAGGAAGACCCTGCAGGCTGCCATCAATCAGCCGGGCGAAACAAGAAGCATGGGAGGAGCTGCTCCAGACGCTGGAGGGGGATCCTTGGGGGCGCCCGTACAGGATTGTACGAATGAAGTTACAATCCTGGGCGCCCCCCGCGACGGAGACCCTCCGGCCGGAAGTGGTAGCGAGGGTCGTGGGAGAACTGTTCCCCGACCCTCCGATGCTACCGGCTCCTCCCATGCCTCCGCCTCGGGAGGCAGTCGAGGAGGTGCTCGACGGTCCTCCCCCTCCGATAACGGAGGAGGAGATGGGGAGGGCAGTCGAGCGCCTCCTCAGCCGGCGTAGAGCGCCCGGCCCTGATGGGGTCCCGGGTCGGGTGCTCGGCCTAGCATTGGGCCAACTAGGGGGGTGGCTTCGGGAGCTGTTCGACCGGTGTCTTTCGGTCGGGCAGTTCCCGAAGCCCTGGAAGCTTGGGCGGCTCTGCCTCATGTCAAAGGCAGGCCGCCCTCCGGACTGCGCGTCCGCGTATCGGCCCCTCGTCCTGCTGGACGACGCCGGGAAGGTGCTGGAGAGGATCATCTCCTCCCGGGTCGTCCAGCACCTAGAGGGCGTGGGGCCGAACCTGGAGGCCGCGCAGTATGGCTTCCGGACAGGGCGTTCGACAGTGGACGCCCTGTGCCTCCTGAAGTCGCTGTCGGCAGAGGCGACCTCCCAGGGGGAGAGGGTTTTGGCGGTGTCACTCGACATCGCCAACGCCTTCAACACCCTGCCGCATGGCGTCATACGGGAGGCGCTCCGATATTTCGGAGTGCCCCCGTACCTGCGGCGGGTGTTGGAGGCGTACCTGGAGGGCAGGGAGGTCGCCTATGTCGACGGCGACGGCCGTATGGTCAGGCGGGCCACACGGCGAGGGGTTCCACAGGGGTCGGCATTGGGGCCGCTCCTGTGGAACATGGACTACGACTGGGTGCTCCGCGGCGTGCTCCCACATGGGGCACGCCTCATATGTTACGCGGACGACACCCTAGTCGTAGCCCGGGGGAGGGGAGTGGAGGGAGGTGGAGCGCCTGGCCACGATGGCCACAACCCTCGTGGTCAGGCGCATCAGGAGGTTGGGCCTCAGAGTGGCCCTCGAGAAGACCGAGGCCCTTCTTTTTCATGGGCCTCGGCGGGGGCCACCACCTGGGGCCCACATTGTGGTGGAGGGCGCCCGGATCAGGGTGGGGACCCAGATGAAATATCTGGGCCTCACCCTGGACGGGCGCTGGCGGTTCGAGCCCCATTTCGCGGGACTCGGACCGCGAATTGCTGGGGCGGCGGCGGCACTCGGCCGGTTGCTCCCCAACATAGGGGGGTCGGGCGCCGGGTGCCGCCGACTCTACATGGGAGTCGTGCGGGCGATGGCCGCCTACGGGGCACCAGTCTGGGCCGACGCCCTCGGTGCCGCCAACGTGCGCGCGCTGCGTAATGCGCAGCGCACGGTGGCACTGAGGGTGATCCGGGGGTACCGGACGGTGTCCTCTGCGGCGGCCTTCACGCTCGCCGGCTCCCTACCCTGGGAGCTGGAGGCAGGAGTTCTCGCCGCCGTGAATTGGTACACCCAACCTCCGGTTCCGGCTCCCAGGGAAGTAGAGGCGGAGAGACGGCGTCTCAGAAGAGACGC
>AP028436.1:22254113-22324473 GCA_036509395.1 Antheraea yamamai | reverse complement strand
ATGACAGACTATCAGACTACAACACGCGTAGGTGTATTAAGACAATTAAATTTTTATTGCCCAAACATTTTCATTGTTGTATTCAATTTCTATATGATGTGTGGGACGAACATGTGGTAATTCTAAGTAATAAGGTACGAGTGAAGATTTATTCTAAATCCCGAGCATTTCTGTACATTTTATTACCGAATCGTCGAACCTTGCATTCAAAGTATGACGTCACAAGTCTGCAAACAAAAAGCGGGTCACGTAACTTTTACCGAGACTCGCTCTGAAAATTACTAACAAGATCTCTTTATATTACAGAAATTAAATTCCATTTCATACTTTTATTTATTATAATATTATTTACGAAACACTTCTGAGAGGAAAATGTATTTTAATATACTATGGAATCCGTTTATTACCACTGTACGTATAATACCGACTCTTTAGAATGACGTGTGTGTTTTAATCATTTTAATTTCTTTATAATTTTCCTCCCATTTCGCTTTGCTTATTGTGACTTCATTAATTTATACTTCATAAATAATTAACGAAAAACAATAAATTAAGTAGAAATTTGCATCTAAGTGCTTGAAATTAATATTGGCAAAACAAAAAATACTGCAAGATGTACACATAAATAATTTTAGTTTCCTTATACTTTTGTCACATTTCTCTTCAGCTTATTGTGATTTAAATAATTTATACTTTATAATTAATTAACAAAAACCTATAAAGTAAATATGAATTCGTATCTAAGTGTTAGAAATTATTTTTTGCAAAACAAAAATTCTGAAAGAAGTACTTATCTACAGTTCTCTTTCATATTTTATTTAGAAAGAATCGCGGATAAATATGAATACAGTAAGTATTCGATATTTGTAATTACATCAACTGGGAGATTCAAGGCGGTTTTCTAGAAATTAATAAGGAAGCCGCTCGTTCAGTGAATTACCGCTGAACGTTGTGCATCATGGGAATTACAAATGGGATGTTGTTTGCAATATAACTTTGCCCTATAAAAATGATTTGTGATTTGTACAATCTCTTCCCTCAGCAATTATTGCAATGATATCTGTCGATAACATACTTGCAACAATAGAATACCAATGTTACGGTTTAATTCACTCTGTCAATTGACTCTCTACTAGATAGAAGATAAAAATAGCAGTTTGTAAACATTTTTCTGTTAATCTTATTATTGGTATAGCTATCAATAAGAATAAATTGCCGAATGTATGTACGTGCATCACTTCAGAACAGCTGCAATCATATGCTCAAATTATTTTTATTGTTGTTTTTTTAATAAAATTGTAAGGACGAGATATTTTATGGAATAAAAATTATTGAAAAACCGTCGGGAAAAGTGACAAATTTGGATTAAAAAAATCACAACATAAAAATGATGTGTGAATTAAACAAAACACAGTGTAAGGGAGCTCTTAAAAATATTGACAGAATTAACAGACTACGAACTTTGTACTCACGGTCCAAATATACTCAGTGGCAATATCGGAGGAGTGGTGGAAATGGAGTGGAGTTATCGTATTTGTGGGATAAAAACACAAAGAATATTTTAACTGCCACATGAGGCAGGAGGCCATTAAGATGCTATTACAAGTTTACAATAAAGAGGACGGCAAAGACACCACGTTGGCCAATTCATGGAATTTCATCAAACACTTCTTAACCCAGGTCCTCGTTTTTTCTGTTTTGGTCGCAGAGTAGCAATTGCAAGAGCGATGCCTATTTTTTGTGTTTTTTTTTTTTAGAGTAATCAACGGTATGTTGTATCGTCGACCGATTTGCTACACGGTCAGTTACGTACTAACTGGTAGATACCCACTATTCCGATATTGCCAATGAGATTAGGACCGTGGGTAGGCGCTCTAACGCTCAATTGCGATTTTATTTCATTACACGGCTGTACGTAAAGCGGTAGCGGGTAGCTAATAATTTAATAACATTAATAAGTAAATAATTAATTAATGTAATACTAGCTATGTTATAGACACTGTATTGACTTATAGTAGTGTTAGATTATAATAAGTCATATAAATTTTGCACATGTATTCTTAGAATATTTTAATAATCTTGATCCTTGTGCTCTTTTGATCGCGAGAGAAGTCTCTGGATTAATCAGTACACCATCTACTTTAATATATTTTGATATAATAAAAACATATCTAAAGCATTTAGTTCTCCTCAGGCTGTTCAGCTAATAATGTCGCTAATTCAACTGAAATAAGTAAGAGCCAGAATTTCTTAAGCGGGCCACTAAAAATCGACTATTCGATTTTGATATATCTATGAGTATATTTTGGTTGCTTTATAGGTTGAAAGTAATACCCTAAAATGATTTTTGAAAATTTCAATTTTTCAAAAATTTATGATCGAATAAAAATTTCGAGTACTTTATTTTAAATTACAATATGTCAGTGAATAATTGCTGGATTTTAATGAAACTCGGTTTGTATGCTAAGGAATAGCAGATGAATAGAACAAAAATAATTTACGTAAAAAAAATATTGTTTATAATTAATTAGTTTCATAATAAACAAATGGTAATTTAACTTCTCGGTGTTGTAGAAAAAAAAATTTTTTAATAAAAATATTCGTTGAACTATTAACTAAATGATGGCACAAGAAAATTTTAGTGCTCTCTTACCAGGAAAAAGATATGAACGATTGAATGTGGTAGACAGCGGCCGAGGAGGACGTGCTACGCCGAGCGCTGCTCCTATGCCGAGTTTCCGAACATACTTCTACCTTCTGCAATTTTCCAGGCTAAATAAAACTTTAAAAATAAATGACATTATTAAATATTTATTAAAATTTAGAATTTATTTCTTTAGAGATTTTGTAACTTTCATGTCAGAACTTTTGCAATAATTTGAAATAATTTTACACTCAAGGGAATTATTTTTATACGGCTTGAACGAATGAAATGTACGGGTTCCATTAATGGTTTTAGCTGTTGAAAACCGTTCCTTCAAATACTCTTCGTGTCTTTTATATTCATCTAAAGAACAGAAATTAAATTCAATTTTTTTAAATATGATTTTGCCCATTCAAAAAGGCCTTGTGTTGTTACAATAGTTTTGTCTTGCAAGCTGGCACGGTATGCTGCTTTTGTCATTTGTTTTTGCGTCTACTTAAAATCCAAGAGATAGAAAATTAAAAATTATTTCAAATTATTGCGAAAGTTCTGTCATGAAGGTTAAAAAATCTGTAAAGAAATAAGTTCTAAATTTTAATAAATACTAGCGGACCGGGCGGACGTTGTCCTGCCTTGATAATAAAAAAAATCCTAAAAGTCAACTGCAGCGCCACCTACCGAGTCCAATTGTCAATCTAAACCATTCTCGAATCTCCACGAACACACACAAAAAATTTCATTAAAATCGGTCCAGTCGTTTAGGAGGAGTTCAGTCACATACACACGCACACAAGAAATATATATATTAAGATTTAATAATGTCATTTTTTTTAAAAGTTTTATTTAGCCTGGAAAATTGCAGAAGGTAGAAGTATGTTCGGAAGCTCGGCATAGGAGCAGCGCTCGGCGAAGCACGTCCTCCTCGGCCGCTGTCTACCACATTCAATCGTTCATATCTTTTTCCTGGTAAGAGAGCACTAAAATTTTCTTGTGCCATCATTTAGTTAATAGTTCAACGAATATTTTTATTAAAAAAAATGTTTTCTACAACACCGAGAAGTTGGTTAAATTATCATTTGTTTATTATGAAACTAATTAATTATAAACATTTTTTTTTACGTAAATTATTTTTGTTCTATTCATCTGCTATTCCTTAGCATACAAACCGAGTTTCATTAAAATCCAGCAATTATTCACTGATATATTTTAAGTTAAAAAAAAAGTACTCGAAATTTTTACTCGATCATAAATTTTTGAAAAATTGAAATTTTCAGAAATCATTTTAGGGTATTACTTTCAACCTATAAAGCTACCAAAATATGCTCATAGATATATCAAAATCGAATCGTCGATTTTTAGTGGCCCGCTTAAGAAATTCTGACTCTAAATGAATTACGAATATTTCGATTTTACATGCCGTGGCTTTGAACATTAGATAGAGCTTAACGATTCAGTTATCTTGCTATGATAAAGAACGATTAAATAACAGGTAAGATATAATTCTTGAATGACAACAATCATGATAAATCGTATATCGCTCGACCTGAGTAAACATCATGAAGACATTTCATTCAATAGCTAGGTAAGTAGCTTAGCAAATTATATGAGGGTAGGTAGATATTCTTATCCAACCATTTCTTTTAGCCTTGTCGGCATATTTTGCAGTGTTTCTAATCAATAGTGGTTATAGTAGCGGAACGCTATGATGGCCGCTTTGACGTATTACCGCTCACGAAATTTCTTATAAATTAATAACCAGGTTTGAAGTAGCAAATTGCTGTTCTCTATTATCAACAGTGACGTGCAGTTAGTACTAATATTTAGAAAACGTATCTAACCACTACTATATCTAACTATATAATATGGTCCCGAACAAACAAATCTTTTCCGTTTTACTAACAAAAAAACAGTGTCTTTTTACAGAATTCTTTAATGTATTATAATTTTTAGTGTACTTAATTATAACATAGGTCGGTATTTTGAAAATTTGAAATTATATATTTATATCCTATATATGATTATATCGCTAACCAGAACAACTACCACCTCCGGCAAGCTTGCGTCAATGCTTAATGCAAAACAAAGCAGCATTTCATTATATTTTTTACCTAAATTAAACCAATATTTCATATCAGTGTTGTAAGGTGTCAAAACGGCCAAGATAACGAGCCGTTATTATAGTGCAGACGGCTTCCAACTTTTAGTGGGATGGAAACGAGCAAGAAGTGAAGTCTACGATGTATATACTTACATTTCTGATAATTAATACATATACAAAAATATAATATAACATTCCATCAAATGTTGTTAATATAACGTGTTAGGACAATTTTAGATAGAGATCAAAAATGAAACCAATAACAAATGACATCATTTTACTGATTGAAAATCATGAAGTCATCAAAAACAAATATAAAGACAATTGACCTTCAGTGGGCATAATATAATTTAGTCTTACCTACGTATATAATTAAATTGTACCGAACAATAAAAAACAAGACACTTTATAAAGAAAATAATACCACTGATTTATAAAACTCTGCATAAATTTAAGAGAAAAAAAATGAATTTCATGATACATTATTCTCACGATTTTCAAAACATGAAAATATTCGTATTTATAAGTATTCGTATTCGTATTAATAAGCTCTTTTAAAGAATATGAGTGCACCTACAAATTCAAAATTTAAATTCTCATTTATTAGTGCAGGTGAAATAATAAGGACATTCAAACAATTAAATTTAAAACACACCGAAGACATATGGGGAATATCAGTAATAGTAATACAGTCCTTAATTGTCACTATTTCACCACATTTGGCTAATATATTTAATCAGTGTATATCAAAAGGAACTTTCCCTAATCTAATGAAAGTAAGCAAAGTGGTGCCTTTGTTTAAATCAGGCTGCAGAAGTAGTCTTGGAAATTATAGACCTATTTCTGTACTTCCGTCGATAAGTAAAATTTTTGAAAAGATTATGCTTAAACAATTGGTAGAATATTTTACTGTGCAAAAGTTTCTGGGTGGTCGACAGTTTGGTTTCACAAAATAGAAATCTACTACTGACGCTGGTGCAACGCTCATAAATCATATATTGGGAGCCTGGGAAGATTCGCGGGATGCAATTGGTGTGTTCTGCGATTTGTTTAAGGCCTTCGATTGCGTTGACCATAGTACGCTTATTCTTAAATTAAAACACTATGGTATTTGTGGATCTTCTCTCGACCTTCTAGTCTCTTATTTAAAAGATCGCTGTCAGAAAGTTAACGTACATGGGGTAACCTCTGCGGGATCGTTTACCCGAATTGGTGCCCCGCAGGGCTCCATTTTAGGGCCGTTTTTGTTCTTAATATATATAAACGATCTACCGCTAGTGGTTAATAACTCTGCTGACATGGTGCTTTTTGCAGACGATACGTTTCTAATATTTAAAGTGAAAAGGATAGATTCAGAGGTTGGGCATCTGAATAATACTTTAAATGAAATTTGTCATTGGTTTGCGTTAAATAACCTGTTGCTAAATGCAGATAAAACGAAATGTATAAGATTTACTTTACCCAATGTTAGACAGGTTGATAGTAGAATCAAGATCGAAAGGAATTTAGTAGGGTTAGTTGACAATGCTGTATTCTTGGGAATTACACTAGATTCCAAATTACAATGGGGCCCTCACATTAAAAAACTGGCGAGCAGATTAAGTTCCGCTGCATTCGCAATACGTAAGATTCGCCAGCTTACAGATATTGCCACTGCTAGGTTAGTCTACTTTGCTTACTTCCATAGCTTAATGTCTTATGGCATTCTGTTATGGGGTACGGCTGCTGAGGTAGACACGATATTTTTATTACAAAAACGGGCAGTTCGGGCAATATATAATATGGGACCTCGCGAATCATTAAAAACGAAATTCCAGGAATTCGGTATCTTAACTCTGCCCTCCCAATACATTCTTGATAATTTAATGTATGCCTGTAAAAACTTTGAAAATCTGAATTTAGTAAAAGACCAGCATAATCTAAATACTAGAAACTGTGATAAACTGGTGGTCCCATGTTTCAGACTTAGCAAAACCAGTAATAGTTTTTTAGGTAATAGTGTTAGGTTCTACAATAAATTCCCAAAGCATGTTACCGATTTGCCGGACTGTAAATTTAAGCGCCACGTCAAACGGGTTTTAATTTCAAAAGGATATTATAGAGTGGATCAGTATGTTGGAATTGACTCCTCTCTGTGCATCCACTAAAAGTATTGTATGATGTATTGGAAATATATGTTAAAAAAATGTACCCGATCGAGTTTCTTGCCGGTTCTTCTGGATGACTGGGTTGTTTTCCGAATCGGTGGTAGTATTTGACGTTCATAAGTGCCTTATTAGGGCCTAAACTGAATAAAGTATTTTTGATTTGATTTGATTCAATTGTTATTTTTTTAAACTTAAACATGTCGTTACGCTAAGCGGCAAAGGTTACCAACGCGGGTTATCATTATCATTACATAGTATAAAACAAAGTCCCCTACCACGTCTGTCTGTCTGTCTGTTCGCGATAAACTCAAAAACTACCGAAAGAATTTTCATGCGGTTTTCACCAATGGATAGAGTGATTCATGAGGAACGTTTTAGTATATCATTTGTCAAGGATTTTTTCATAATCAGGGCGGGACAACGTCTGCCGGGCTCGCTAGTATATAATACTTTGACATCATAGATACTATACAATTATGGTTCGTTTTGGAATGGATTATGCCTACCATTAAGTATAGTAAGTACCATGTCGTACTCAAATGAAAAGGATTTTAATGAAACATTCGGATATATCCAAATAAATAAATTGGTTGTGCTCGCATCACGTAAAAACTACTGGATATATTTCGATCAGGTTTTACTGCTTAGACAGTTACTCCTTATCAAAAAAATATAACGATATCTTTAAGTAGTATAAGGTTATTAAAGTTTAAGTTTAAGAAACTAAGATTTTTATAAGCTTTATGTGTCCAGTGGCGTGTTTACCTGCCGAGTACAAGTGAGGCGAGCGGTATGGTGCAAATACGCCGGAGATGGAAAATAAACTTTTTTGTTATATCGTAGGAGGCAAACGAACAGGTGGGTCACCTGATGTTAAGTGATCACCGCCGTCCATAGACACTAGCACCACCAGGGGAGTCGCAAGTGCGTTGCCAGCCTGGGTTTGGGGGGACGGGGAAGGAGGGGGAGGGCTAGAGGGGTGATGGGCCTCCGACGCTCTCACTGACCGAACGAAACGCAACAATACAAGCACTGTTACTTCACGTCGATTTTCTATGAGAGGGTGGTACTACCCCGAGTGAGCCGACCCATTCATGCTGAAATCAGTAGTAACTTGAGCGTGGCTCTACTACCTTTAATATTATTTACAAAGGATAATATACAATAGATAATATTGTTACAAATACATTTTGTAAGCAAGGTATATTTTTGCTTTTAATTTTTTTATGCACCTCTGTAGATAACTAATATAAAAAAAAGTATTTAAAAGAAAGATCAATGCAATTTACCAAAATTATTTGTTATTTAGAATATACGGAACGAAGCCATCGTTAATATAAAAGAAATTCACAAACTGAAACTTGTCGTAAGCGAATATATCCGAAAACTTCATATATTATAAAGTAATGAAACAACATAATCGTGTGTTACTTCAAACACTGACTGCGTAACAAAATATTTGTGTACAGCGATTGTGATCAACCCTTTGGACTACACATGCGAAGGTCGCGGAGTACCGACGGCCTCGGTGCGGTGCTTTCAGGGTTAAACCCATTTCACTATTTGCACTGAACATATTTAGACTTTACACCCTTAACTGTATAGTCACACCCTTATAACGATAATAGTTACCGTCCACAACTAAGCTTGGGTTAAATTACCAATATAAAGTTTAAAAACAATCTTTATATATAGAAATCCAGTGTCTGGTGTTTGTCCACGATGAACTCCGAAACTACTAAACCGATTTTCATGAAACTTGGGTTTTATGTATAATCTGGTCCGACTTGAAAGATAGGAATTTATATCTCGATTAATGACATCAACATTTTTCAATTACAAATTAAATGATTATTAATGTTGATTATTGTTGTTAATTGTAATTTAATCAGTCTCGAACAAATGGCACTTTAAATTAATTTGTTAACAGAAAACTGTAGCACCGACTGTTATATGTAGATATCTCACAGATGGCGACTCGACTTTAAATTTGTTTTCCGACGCATGGCCGGGTCAACTAGTAAAATATAACTTAACGCAACCTATTAGCGAGTTACAGTAAAATGGATAACATAAAAACTTTCTACATTAAAAACCGCAAAAGTGTGCCCACTTTTATTGTGATTGGTTATAGCAACATTCATTTTCATGTAGACAGAAGAGAAGATTTATGTCAACGTAAAGTTTTTGTCTACCCTCGAAAACCGAGTGGAAATGTATAAAAGGTATAGTGCAAAATGAGTGACAATTATTCTCATTCGAGTCGTCGAAGTCTACAACATTCTTGAATTGTTATGTGGTTTAACAAAGTTATGTCGCCCTTCTAAAACCAATATTAACGACCTCAAACACAGATGGCTGCATCTTTAATAACGCCAAAGTTGTTTAAACTGATCTACCACCTAATATTCCATTCAGAAGACTCTCTCATCATATAAATATAATGTGTATTCAATGAAATCAAATCAAAAATACTTTATTTCATTTAGGCCCTAAGAAGGGGCTTTTTTTCTCTCGAACTGACTATGCTATTGTCCTAGCAAGATCTTAAGAGCTTCATCGGACTGCCATCTTTTGAACGTCAAAACTACCACGGGTTCGGAAAACAATCGAGTCATCGAGAAGAACTGTCCAGAAATTTGATCTGGTTTATCTTTTTAACAGATATATATACTAGCGAGCCCGGCAGACGTTGTCCCGCCCTGATTATTAAAAAAATCCTTGATAAATTATATACCAAAACGTTCCTCATGAGTCACTTTATCCACTGGGGAAAACCGCATTAAGTTCCGTTCAGTAGTTTTTGAGTTTATCGCGAACAGACAGACAGACAGACGCGGTAGGGGACTTTGTTTTATACTATGTAATGATATATGTATATATTTAGAGTACATTACATGTCATGATAATTTCTAATGGATGCAAAGAATGGAGTCAATTCCAGAAATCACCATCACTCACATATTGATCTACTGTATAATTTTGACACCACCCTTTTGACACCAAAACTAGCTTAATATGGAGCTTAAACTCACATATATTTTGCTGGGCTTTTTTGTGGGGATAATGGGCCAGTTACCACGTCGCACACTGGTTTGTCTCCTTAGTAGAGGCGGTAAAGAAACTTATAGACTTTTAATTTTCGAAAATTAGCATGCCCCAATAAAGAAGCGACAAAAAAGGCCTGCTTATTTGTATCTGTAGCCTTCAAATGCTCATTCCATTGCTTATGTTAGTTCTAAACTAAATTAAGACAATTTTCATTCACTAAGGCAGATTTAAGAATGACTGCATTAATACTACATAATGTTTAAAGAATATATTCTACAGCACTTATGATGTAATTTGCTTATGTGATCATTAGAAATTTATGAGATAAACTATTTTATATCTCAGTTTTAATGTGTTGTTTACTTTTCCCACAATAATGTCTGTTGTTATGAAGCTAATTCATAAACTATTCTTGACAATTATTATTTTTATAAGGCATAGGATAAGATAATAAACCTATATAAAAATTTACTAATTATATTTCATTAGCAACTGCCCATGACTTCCCTTTGTATCACTAGAAATGTTTAATGGCCTATTGAGATATAAGTACCTTTGATTTACTTGAAATACCAGAAAAGATAAAGGGTCATGGATTTTAAAGAAAATGATTTTAATACTATAGAATGTGCAATGTAAATATAGTATCCAGGTAAAATGTCATAATAGATCAGTAGTTCGTAATAGTGGTTTTCACATAAAAGATAAAAATATGTTGTTGACGTTTTTAAGAGTCGTCTAAGTCAAATAAACCCACCATACATCATCTTTGAGTAACTCTAACTATTTATGCAGTGTATGTAGTGATATCTCTCAAAGTTTCATCAATATAAATTAACTAATTTTTTTGCGTTAAAGAGTACACACATCCTATCCTCAAAAAACTTTCATATTTATTATATTAACAGGATAATTAAAATTATCTATGTACTCATAACATACTGACTAGAAATATCTAGTCTTAAATACAATGTAAACTCTTTATAACAAATTTCAAGGGACTTAGCATTTTTTTTTCGTTATATGAAGGGAAGAGAACAAATAAATGGTAAACCGACCAGATTGAACTAATTCCTACGTTATAGGAAGTTTTTCATTACAAGGAACGACTTTATAAAGAGTTTACACTGTACATTTCAATTATAATGAAGCAAATAATATATTTAAGGCTGCTTTGAATTTTTATTATAAGCCCCTTCAAATGATAATAACTCTTTAAACAAAAATAACATAAATATTATTATATACACTATATTATAACACCTTATCTGTTACATGAATGAATGACAGATAAAAGAATGCAATATTGTTATATGATGATCAATTGAATATTTATGATTCATATTGTTGATAAGAATACTCCTGTTGTGAAATATATTGAATGATAAAAGATAAATCATAATCTTATATCATTACTATCTTAAACAAATGTATCAGGTATCAGTAGGTCAGCTCAGTACATTAACATATTAGTTTATAAAAAAATATGTCCAAGTTTCATAAACACTAGAAGGGCATTCGAGACAGTGTGACAGCAATGACTCACTTAGTTGTATTTAAAAGGTAAACACTTTGTGCCATTACTGTCTCTAAATAATTAGATTCTGGTATAATTTTCTTTCAAGCAATGGAAGATCAATATGCATGAAGTCATACCTGCTTGAGATTGTACACAAAAGCATTAAAACAAAGTGTTATAATGTACATAAGTTTGTAAATTAATTAAGTCATTAAAGATCATATTAATTTTATAAATAAGAAAGTATGTGAGCAGGGATGCATATTTGTTACTCTTGCAAACAAACACTACTGAATAGATATTAATAAAACTTCAGTAATATACCTCTGAATATCACAAACAATAATTTATCATCATTTTAAATAACATTCACTAAAACATAATGATATGTGAGAATTATCTAAGTGTGTTCTGCACAGTTACAGTATAATGTAACAATATAATGTATGGTGTCATCGTTGATACCAATAGAGATGAGATTGTGGGCGACCACCAGTATTTTAATTTTGAGACAAAATTCTCAGCATTCCATGATTCACTGTGTGGGAGTAGTGTTCAATACAGTGCATGCCCAAGTCCTGAGTAGTGCTTGGAATTTGTGACTCAAGTGTAGGTTTAGTAGGCCCATATCATAAAATGCATTGTAACCACTTCTTCCCTTGTCATATTTGGTAAGATTCTACTAAAACAGATTTTGATACTCCCTTAGAATGTAAAGGTCTTATAATCGCTCTTGAGAGCTATATTTGTAGTTGATTATGTAGGTATATCCATTATTTTACTGGGTATAAATTTATCAATACACCATCTCTGGTTAACTCATTTGTTAGATCATAATTCTTTTTTATTACCATATGATCTTTGGAGTTGTTTGACGTCCTTGATGTATCCATCAACAGTGAATAACTACTAAACTGTATAACCATCAGTATAAGACAATTGAAATAATTTATACTATTTAGGAGCTATAAGGAACCTTATATATTGACTAGCCTCTGCCCGCAACTTTGTCCGCGTAATAATAGTTACTACTCTGGGCTAATGCTAACATGCAGCAGAAGCTCTCAAAAAGAAAAAAATATCTCGATTTTGAAACATTTTTCATCTGTGCTCCGCTTCTATCGGCCTTAGCGTGATGATATATAGCCTATAACCATTCTCGATGAATGAGCTATATAACACTGAAAGAATTATTCAAATTGGACCAGTAGTTCCCGAGATTACCCCCTACAACGCCACATCACAAACTTTACCTCTTTATAATATTAGTATAGATTATTAAAAGAATGAGGGTTAATGAGTAAAAAAATATATATTTATATGGTGTGCAATGGAAGAAATAAGTACTATATATAAATGTGTAATCACACATTCTGTATTTCTATACAATCATATAAAATATTTGTATATTACATTATCTCAATTGTTTTATGAAATTCTTATAAAATATAATTAAGTTTCAGTGTATTTGAAATTCTTGTCTTACTGAATGACTTTACCAATTTATATTTCTTTTTGGAATTATAATGACACCTACAATGTTATTAGCTATTGTTGGACCCCCTAGATTAGATGTAGATGTGTTTAGTTTTTTTCTTCTAATTTTCTGATGATTTGGCTTGGCATTAGAAAATCGCATCACGAATTTGGGGTTGTTAAGGGTTGTTTTTTATAGGGGTTGGTTACCCCTTACAAAAGACACCCCCTCACCCCACAGAGACACTTAGTTTTTTTTAATATGTGTTACAAGTTACCTATAACGGAACATGATTTTTTTCTTCAGATGCGAATTTTGAAGGTTTATAATACTATAATTTTGTTATTTTTACATATATTTGTTGTTTTATAATTGTTCACTATTATTTCAGGAAAAAAAACAAAAAATCAAATATAAATTATTTGTATAGCGTAAAATGGAATGTTTTCCAGATCTTGTATTTTTTCTACTATGTTTAATCAAAAACTCAACTGTCTCAATCCTAGAAAAAAATATAATATAAGTTATTTGTATGATCATAAATACACATAACACAGGCGAGCGAGCAAACTGGTCCAAGCAAATCCGACTAAGTGACATTAGGTTAATAGAGGAATAGGGCTGGAGCAAAGCAAAGCTTCGCTCCCGCCCTAGTTCTCTGTGTAGGTTAGTATTGCGAAAACAACAAATTCCTTGTTGTTTTATATTAAATCGTTTTTTAACCACTATGAGCTTAATTGTGAAATATTTGAGTGAATAATGAGGATAGAAGTTTATTGTAAATATTTTTTTTCCTTGTTCAAGGTTTATGCTTTTCCATCAATAATTTATTCCTTAATACCTAGATATACATAGTTTCATACAAGTTATTATTTTTTGAGTTGAAAACCCAACCTTTTTTTATGCAAAATTACTATAATTTCTTGTACTGTTACAAGAGTTTTAAATACTTCAAATTTATTTTTTTCCACAAAATTTACATTTTTCTTGCAATAATTTTTTGCTCTACTTATATATAGACATAGTATTGTACAAACTTTTAAATTTGAACTTAAAAATCACCATGTTGTTAATATACAAAATTATTAATAATTGTTCAGAGGCGACAAAATCTCAAAACTTTGATCATGAATATCTCAGTGACTATAACTTTCCCCGGCGGGGGAGTGGTTTAGAGGGGTAGTCAGCCCCCTCCCCCCCCCCCCTCTCGCCACTCCTCAACCCTTATTTCAGGATGCGAATTTCTAATGCAGCCCTAATGATTTTTTTAAAACGTTTTTGGGTGTCTCACATGATATGTGAAATATCATATTTTCTGACTCTCATCAACTGTTAATATTTTTAAATGCAAGTATTTGAAATGGTAACTATGAGGTTTGCAATATACAATTTATAAATTTAATATTATACAACTTCTGATACTCACGCTGGTTCATCTTGAGCACCATGGCTCGATAGAACCTCGAGAAAGGCGCCATTATGTTATGCTGTTGAAGAAAGCCAGCGACGTAGTCTCTCAAAGCCATTGTGAAAATTTCAAAATATTCTATACATTAACACTTCGAATCACTGTTTGTTTATAATTAAAACACTAAATTTGACACACATTATCACCGCGTAGCACAGCGAACAGATTTCGACCAAAAAATATATGAAAATAAGACCACGATATACAGTGTAAGCATTGGATTTTTCTTGGCGTGTTTGCACTTGTTTTTTGTATTACTGTTGTAGTAGAATATAAAACAATTTCGATCGTGTCGTATTAAAAGTAATATTTTAACGTATAAAATACATGTCGATGTCAAAAACTACCGCTACGCGAGTCTGCAATCGATCTTCGCTTTCCATCCTTGCCGCCCATGAATAGTGGTGTATCAGTTAAATGTACGAACATCGATAGTCGATAAGTTATTGTATATAATTAGGATTATTATAAAGTTATAATTATTAAACAGTTTCATAACAAACAGTGGGGTTATAATTTAGGACTACCGATAAAGTCTGGCTATCTAACAATAAATCAAGTAGCTAATTTTTTCTCGCTATGATTACTTATAAGTTTATTAAATTCACTCGGCAAATCTTTACGTACTAAGATCGTAGTTTTATTTATTATCGATGCATTGTAATAGTATTTTATAATTTATAATAGGAATTTAAATACAACAAAATAGTATTTAATATTTACATATAGAAATCGGTCAAACGGTGTTGAAGTTTATCGATCGATAGTGCTGAGACTACAAGTAGAACAATATTAGTACTTATATAATAATATTGAAATTAAAATATAAGTGAATATTAAAATAAGAATTTGAATTTAATTGTCTAAAATTTAATAAAAATAAATAGTAAAAATGAAAAAAAAAACAATAACTATAGTTTTTGCATGAAATATAATAATCCTGAAAATAAATAAACATTTTTAATAATACATACACTTTAATAAAAGAAGTATATACTATTAAAAAACTAATCAAAAAAAAATATTTATCGACTTTTGACATCCTTGTTTGGCATGTGGACACTAACGCCATCTTACAATTTATTTAAGCAGCTTTTGACGTTGACGTTGACACTGCCATATTCTAAATAGGTATCTGTAGATGCAGTTGAAATTAATTGATAAAAAAATGTAGGTACATATTCATGTAGTTTAATGATTCATAGAAAATACTCAGAAATACCCATGTATATATCAATATTCGGACATTCGATATTAATATCTTTTTTTGAAGTTGATAAGTATAAAAAGTATAACCAGTAAAGCAATAAAATATTTTCCGTTACGGTGACTGATTTCGTTCTATGTATTTTGTTTCGAGATAAATAAATGTATTAAATCGTTAATATCCAGCCATAGAATGGCTGGTACTATGTATTGGTATTTTGTACAGTCCAAGACAATCGAATTGTGTTTGTTGTAATTTCGGTTAAGCCTCGTTTTCTGCGCTCACCATAAAGCCCGCTGAAACTAGTAAGGCCTTTCTACATAATAATGGTAGGTAGTCAGTTCGAAAAGAAGGATGTCGTTGAGTTTTCTATCGTAGACGTGAACGCTGTTATTTTACTATAATATCATATACGACCAGTTAAGTTTGTCATGTTGTTAAAAAGCGGTTATGTTCTCAGTTTTTGTAAATTTATGGTTGTCTCCTGATATTTTGTATTACCATTACTTAATTTGGTTGACAGTGTAATAAAATATTTTTAGTTACTAAATAAATTTATACAAAAAAAATACTACGCATATTCTAAATTTAATAGTACAAGGAACGTAGAGACATTAAATATTATGTAGGTACTGTAGGTAGTTACTATAGGTTTTATACAAAAATTATCTGATATCTTCGTCTACATTGTTTATGATTTTGGTTTGCTTTCCCTCTCCTGCGTACGTGCATCATATATCAGTAATTACCATGGTAAGACACCGCACTGATCGATGTGCGCTCGAATCCTTGAGAATGAGCAAAGGTGAAAGGAGACACCGTGATGAAACCAGAGCATGGTAGTACGGCTTTTTCTAAACTGCACTGGACAGCCAGTCCCTCTAGTTATTAGCGTGTTTACCATTTTACATCACATCGTCATTTAAAATTAGATGAGCTTGTGGTTAAAACACTAAATGCTAAATAAAACCTATAAGGTATTTAAAAGACACCGCATGCCCCACTTCTCCATGGCAAGAAAACACGTCGTTGAACGCATGGTATTTATAAAAATTGTAGTTTCTTAAAACTGTAATAAGTTTTTATTAAACTACCTAACTGTCCCAACTTTGCTCAAGAACATGCTAACGAAGAAAATAAGACACAAATCTACACTTAACAGTACGACCACGTAATTAAAGAAAATAACTGAACATCAATCTGTCAATATTTTAGAGGATCTCTTCTTTATCACTCACTTACTCTCATTTTATATGGAGATTTTTTAACCCAAATTATTCACTTTTTCTTAGGATTTTTCAAATATTTTCTTTTATAAACACATTAGCTAAATAGGTGTAGCCGTTTTGAAGTGATGTGCTTACATACATTAGGCGAATGTTTCTTATCTATATAGATGAAGATACAGTGATTTTTTTTAGATAAGGAACAAGTGTTTATATCAAGTAAACCTAAAAAAAATGATCTAAATCGA
Organism: Antheraea yamamai; assembly: GCA_036509395.1. Taxonomy (NCBI): domain Eukaryota; kingdom Metazoa; phylum Arthropoda; class Insecta; order Lepidoptera; family Saturniidae; genus Antheraea; species Antheraea yamamai. Next base: position 22,307,388 of record AP028436.1, on the reverse strand, counting down.
TCGATTAGTGTTTGCATGATGTGCGCACTACCGGTAGACCTCTATCATATTATTTATATATAAGAATAGATATATAATTTTAGAATCTTTTTTACGTAAAGGAAGTAGAAACGAGTTTGCAATTGAGTTGACTGTCGGTGAAAAGGGGTGTCTATTTTGAGAAGAGATTTCACAAAATGCGTTCAAAGTATGGGCAATTCCTTCATTTCATTACAATTGAAGAAAAGATAATAATATTAATTTAAAAAACGTTGTACTCATGGACGTCTTTATGTAAAGAACTAATATGACTTATATGGATTTATCAAAAACATATTGACCGATTTTTTTGAATTATCTGATATGTATCGAAACATACTTTCTCTTCAGATAAAAAATATACGAGTATAGAGCTTAAGATAAAGTCAAATAAACATTGCTAGTAAATAAATATTTGCTTAAAGAATTATTTCTCAAGGGAATCGGATATATCATTGCGTTCCTAGAAGGCATATGGATAATACTAATGCGATTAGTTGGGATATGACAACAAATTATTATTTTTATCAATTTTTTTAACGCACCTAGATTTTCGAAGGGATAGTTATTATTAGATCATTTATCAATATTACGTCACTATAGAGGGTTATAATCTTTAATGTGGATAGTTAGCTGAATATGTATGTAGTGCTGATTTTAGAGCATTGCCTGGTCATCACAAACAACTTTAATTTAAATCGAGCGAAGAATTAAAATATTTTTGTAGTAATTATTGATTCAAAATGTGTATTAACTGATTTCAATTATTCATTTGTTTTTTGCGAAGTAAATGGGTTAAAGAATACTATAAAGGTAAAGATGAGGATGTTAAAATTGATGTGTTGTTTAACTCGAACGGATAAGGTTAGGAATGAATATATCTGAGGAAGTTTCAAAACAGCACCAGCGACAGAAAAGTCGAGGAGTAATAGATTAGTTTGGGCACGTCATGGGGAATTATTGATATAACCAGAAATTGTTAAATGTAAAGGTATATGAGTAGGAGCCCGAAGAAGGTATAGATGGATAGATCGATAGATGTTAAGAATGATATGCGTATAAAAGGTGTAAATACTGAAATTACCTACATCAGACAGCGGATAGTCGAAGAGGAAACATAGACGAGCTAATAATATGATCATGATGATAACATAATTTAAAGTTAAGTATTTTGTTTGTAACTATGATTCTACAATTCATTCACAGCTACTTTTTATTTCGTCAACGACAAAGTAACCACAGTGCATCTGAATGTTGGCACATTGCAACCTTTTCTCGAACTGACTACGCTATTGATCTGGCAAGGTCTTAACAGCTTCACCGGACTACATATTGCAATCTTATAATAACAGCGAATATTAGTAGATCGATAATTCATCAGCAGTTTTCACTGTCATGTCGACCTATAAGCATTTTAAGCGTGCTACTATGCTAGAGTTACTCATGATGTGATGTGATGGTCTTGATCAAGTCCGACACAACTGTCGTGTCATACCACGCTTGTAAGATACATGTTTATTGTTTGAGAACAATAAGTGACAAAATATAGGATATAACGAGGACTATAAAACATTTCATACGAAACGCTGCTTGATGTGATAACCCCTGGACTGTCAAAAACCATAAAGGTTTAAGCTCCACACAAACGAATGTAGACCTCATGAGGTACAGGCCAACAGACTATTGGTAGGATAAGCTTAAAAGAAATACCTATCTGATGTATTACGAATCTTTGTAAAAGACCATAATTTTTATGTAAAATGTATATTAATGCTACGAACTTTTTTTTATTGAACCATGAAATTTAGAATTTACGATGTCGTGAAATAAAAATAACATTAAAAACATTATCCGCCATTTTGAGATCTGGGTATTAAAAAATTAACGTGGCGTGTGCACCGACACGACGATATCGATAATATGACGAATGACCAGTTTATAAAAACAATTATTACTATTTACTGTACGTACTATGAATGTGTTGATTATTTTATCAGTTTGTAAAAGTTTCGCCATAATAACTGATAGCCCAATTAAATTGTGCAATTCTAAATAAATGAGTTATGTAGCAAATTAACAATCTTAAATCCTTACAATTAAAATATATTAAGCGCGTTATTGTGTTGTGTGTAATCTTTGTACACATTATTTTCTACTCAATCTATACATATAATAAGTATGTAAATCTAACGTGTCTGTACTTTATAATCTTTTGTGAAAAAAATTGTTGCAGGTTTCTTGGAATAAGTAATCAAATACATTTCACTCATTTTGTCTGTCTGTCTGGCTGTTTATTTGAACACACATCACTGCTAAATTACTGGGTTCACGATAAAACCACAATGAAATCATACTTTATTCTTCACTATTTGTTAAATTGTGACATTTACGATAAAAATGTAAGAGACCATTTTTGTAGAGCGTTTGATTTCCTACAAAAAAGTACATTGAATTTTGCTGCTAAATCAATTACTAGCGGAGATATCATTTTTTTTTCTATTGGACTAAGGAAAAAATGGAAAACTGTAATGCAGAGGACCTTCCTATTGAAATGAAATTAAGAACTCATTTTTGATGAGAATTCTCCAAAGGTGTCTAGCAATCAATTTTTCAGTATGGCTATGAAATAAAAAATAGAATCTTTTGGCCCACTCTAATGCTATATGTATAATGTGATTATCAGTGATGTGTTATGTGTGTCTTGCATTATGATTTTTAATTTAACGATTTGTTCTTTTAATTTTTTATTACATTAATATGACCGACTGAACATCCGTATATCATATGGGCTTCAATTGAAAATCAGCGCTGCAGTACAACAGCATATTTGCTGAATGGGGTTGCCAGTCGTTGGACATCTTTATACCTAGCCCGGCCATACGTTCTGTTACAAATGAAAATGCATTTTTTTATTATTAAAAATTATACCTACATATTTATTAGTCTCAGCAAAAAACAAAAAATACTCTATTCGAAATGGCCACCTTTAGCTTTTATACAGGCCTTTAATCTGTTTGGCCACGAATCTATGGATTTACGCACTGTTTTCAAGGGAAATTTCGCCACTGCTTGCTCCAACGATTTTTTAAGAGACTCAATGTCGCCGTGTCGTTTAAAGCAGGCCATGACCTCTAAAACTGACCATAATTTGAAGTCTAAAGGGTTGAGGTCTGGGCTAGATGAGGGCCAGTCTTCAGCTCTTATAAAGTCCGGAACGTTGCCTTGTGACCAGGCAGACCAGAGTCCTGCTGGAAAGTCCACGGTATATTTTTAAAAAGTGTATTGCTGAGAGATATCACAACATGATCCAAGACTGTATCTTGACACACTTTGGCTGAAGTTTTCACTCCTTTTTCACAAAAATGCAGTTTTGTGACTCCTTGATAAGACACGCTCCACCAAACCATCACTGACGCAGAATGATGACCACGTTGTACCTTTCCGACTACTTGAGCAGCTTCTTTAGAACTGTGAGCGTACACTTTATCATTTTGCTTATTGTAGTAGTATTATTGTTTTCATCGGTACAGAGGATATGTTTGTGCCTTTCACCTGCGTATCGCGACAGAAGGCGTTTTGATCGATCCACTCTCTTTAATTGTAAAGATTGATTTAGGGCATGTCCAGTATATCGACGACTAGCCGACCCGTGCCCACTTCGTTGGGCGGTAATAGGCATTATCAAGCTACAACTTTTCTCTAGAAGTCAATAATATATATCTCATAATAAAGGCAGCGTTCGTAAGAAACGTTTTCGTTCGACCATTTTTCTCCGGCTCCCCAGATATTATCCCCTACAACCTCACAAACTTTACCTCTTTATAATATTAGTATAGATTATAGATAATATAATTAGTTAATAGCTTTTGTCCGCGACTTCGCACGCGTGGAATAGTTATTTTTGGCTAAGACGCAGCGGAAGCTCTCAAAAGGAAAAAAAGCCCCATTTTTAAAACATTTTTCATTGTAGCTCCGCTCATATTGCCCTTAGCGTGATGATATATAGCCCATGACACTCACAAATAACGTGGCTTTATATTGGTAAAAGAAATTGGTTTAGTAGTTCCTGAGATTACCCCCTACAACGTCACAAACTCACAAACTTTACCTCTTTATAATATTAGTATAGCTAAGCACCGAGCTTCAGGTCTTGTTTTATAATACGCGACAGAGTCCTAGCGAGAATCTTCATTTCTTGCGATAAGATTTTTTGCTTCCTAATGGCGTTACGACGAATTCTGGCTTTAACAGCATTAACAGCCTTTGTAGTTCTAACAGCACGCGGCCGCCCCTATCTTTTCTGGTTTTCGAAAGAGGAAGTGTTGTTGTATCTGTTGATAGTACGATATATGAACATACGGTTGATACCAAGCTTTTGAAGTATCTGGAATATGACCGACGGCTCCATACCCACTTTGTGCAAAGCGATCACTGCAATCCTATTTTCTTCCATATTGTAATTTGATAATGAATAGGAAAAAATATGTGAAATGGCGCTAAATCGAAAGAAGTTTTTAAAATAATATACGTGTTCCAAATTCAAAATAATTAAACATTTGGAAAAAAAAATTTTTTGTGGCAGTATTTTTGGCCAGACTAGTTATATATATAATTTAATTGTTTTGTTGGTTCCAACGATAAACTATTTCTTTCTTACTACGCTCGAGTTGGATATGTATAACCAAGGACCTATGGATGTTTTCCGGCAGCTGCGCTTGGTGAATCCCGTCTAGGCACATCGTGCTACTTATCTTGGGACTAACATCACGTATATTCAATAGATGATATCGAATCAAAAATTATTTCTATAAACAGAACATTAGGTAATTGTTCACAACCGTATATATGAAGCATATTACGCGTTAACCGCAATTATGTACGAGTAATTGAACGAACAGTTAATTAGAGTGTTTGATGTTATTTCGCTCTCAGAGTGTATTTAAGGTATGGTTGATCGAAATTGGCTTTTAAAATGACTAGGCTACGATTTAAATTCAATCCTGAACGGGGTTTCTATAGAAAGTGCACAATATTACCGACGCGAGGGCGGACTTCATTATACGTTTTCGGAATTGTAATGCAACCTAACCACCGTTAGTTAATAAAGTTTAATTGGTTGATTGATACCTATAGTTTTCGTATTAAGTATATTTAGACAAGACATAACGAATGTATATTTTGTAAATCAGTAATTATTTTTTGCTATAATGAACATTGGCGTCTGATCCCAACGTCAGGATGGCCGAGCGGTCTAAGGCGCTGCGTTCAGGTCGCAGTCCACTTCTGTGGGCGTGGGTTCGAATCCCACTTCTGACATACTTTTAGAACATCTTCTACATGTCCCATTTGTTGTCAATACACAGGCTATATAAGTTTAGTTCCTATAGTCATGAACCATTGTGACATACATGCTCATCAATCCACTGCCATCTGTTTTTGGAACGAAGTTCCTTGTTTTGATGTAGTATATTTTGTTTAAGGCATAAAGATTAGATTTGATTAGTTTGAAGTTATTAGCCGTTTTCTTTGTAACGAATTTAAAAATAAGGCCGTTAATAAAAACTATACAAAATCATCTTTATACTCTTTGAAAACAGTGATTTGAATTCTCACTAGATTAATAACCAGATGGAAGTTACTTTTTCGAACTGTCTACACTGTTAGCCTGGCAAGGCCATTACAGTTTCACCGGACTACCCCAGAGAGAAGGCTGAATGTTTGGATACACACATACACACTTACATAGATTGCAAGGCATGATTTGACATACAGATAATATAATAGCAAAAGTAATAATTAGGCCGCATTTTTAGCAGAAAGAAAACATTTTTTACAAACTTTTCTTCATTTCATATTTATTATGGAGTGAGAGGACGGATAGAGGAGGACTATCTTTGTGTGTGTAAAAGTGCCCGTCAAAATGTGTTAAACTAGAGTGGCGCTACAATTGTAGCAGGGTTCATTATTGTTCAGTTATAGCGACAAGTTTTACAAAAGTAAACACTCAAGTCATTAGACGTATTATTTAAAGTTCACAAAAATTCTATCATACTCCATGTTTTCTTACGACAGTTATTTTAGGTTATATTTACAAGATTATTTCAGAATATCCATAACCTTTGCCTGTGTTAGCGCCGTTGTGGAGGGTCTCGGAACTATTATTTAGTGCGTAGAGCTGGACACTGTTTAACATGTCCCCCATACGAGATAATTCTCCTTACCTCTACCCTCTATAATATTTATCGCATTTCACGAAAAAGAAGGGCACCCATATGAGTGTCCTTTCAGTCAATATTAGGTGTGATGTACGGCAAACTTTACACTCACGAAATACACAAAAAAAGAACAACACTTCAAATGTATATAGAACCCTTGTGTGACTTTTTTAGACGTTACAGATAAATGAGTTTGTTTTATAAGATAACACTTAGAATCACTTTATTATGAGGCAATACATAAATGCAAACCACTCATTAACATTTTGGAGAAAAGCGTTGTGTTTAGAAATTAAACCTAACATCTTTGGGGACAACAGTACAGCCTCATATCTATCACTTCATCGAAAAATCTTTAATATACTATTAATCTACTAGTACTCATAGGAGATAATACAGAATTGTTATAATATAAAATGATAACTCACGTAACGTCTTGAAGTTTTTGAAGGCGACGATCACTCTCCACATAGTCCAGAACTAAATAAGATTGTCGAACGGCGTAAAATAATTCTCAATGAAATATATCAAACGAAAAAGTATGTACGTAACGATGTACATATAAGCTAATACTTGGACAACCATAATGAACCAACGGAAGTTAACATAAATAAATAACTAAGTAAATTCAGTGTTACAATCGAAGCATGCAGAATATTCTCGAATCACAGTATAGTGAAATAGTAATCTATAACGTGGGCCACGTAGAACAGCATGCACGTCGCTATATACATGAATACTAAGATTTGGAGCAGCATGGTTCGACTGGAGCTCACGTCCGACTGATGTTTCAAGACTAGGAAGCCAACCAAGGTGAATGTTAATACCATTTCGCTACGAAACCTTCAACTTGTAGGTATTTATGTCCTATGTTACGTGACTTACTAATTGGGGATTTACTTTGTATATGTTCACGCTAATATTAGCGTAGGTTTATTACTAAAAATTAATTTTCAACAACTGGCTTTGCAGAAGCATTTGCTTGTGCCAATATATTATTTGAAATCCAAATTTATTTACTATAACATTTATCGTATTGGATTAAATCAGACTAGCTATTAACCGCGGCTTCGCCTGCAATGCTATCTTCTAAACGGTTGGACCGATTTCCACGGGACTTTCATTAGCAGATAGCTGACCTTATAAAAAGTAATTTAAGCAATTTTAATTTATATATATCCCTATCTATGTATGTAATTTGAATTATATTGTCTTTTTGGTCATTTTGGCGGCAATATTGTTTAATTTACCGCGCTTTCGTCAACTTAACTCAGTAACTATAGTAACACTTAAGAATATTGTATCGAGTTCAATGAGCAATATTTGAATTGTCGAATATTAAAAACTGCTTACACGGATATTAAGCTTCATATCTTGATTTATATTTATGCAAGATTTCAAGACGTCAGCTCATTCATTGTATACAATTCAACATTATAATTATTAATAGAAAATTTGAAGATAGAAGGGGTCTTTATAAAAATATAAGATAAAAAGACCATAAGCGTATTACTTATTGACAATATGGGCATTTTATATCATCATAATAACATCTTTAAGTCGTTGTTTCATTAGTTCCTTATACAGTATAAGTGAGCACTGAGGTAGTTATATAGTGGGTTAAGGTTCCAAATATGTTGCTGATGATAAACCTCATTTGACACAGTTAGCAATTATGTATCTAATGTATACGTTACATGTCACTGTAGGTGGCGTGCGTGTCGTACTTTCAGTTGTTTTTAGAGAACATTTATATAATTGTATATGGTCTCACAATTTTATATTTCTTTAATACAATTTTAAAAAACACGTGTGGAGCTGAAGAGCTGAAGAGAAGAGAAGAGCTGAAGCTGAAGAGGGTACAGCTACTTGAAAATAAAGTATAATTGGATGGGCCACCTACAAAGACCCGGCGGGTTGCAGGTTGAGTATGACTGCCTTGGACTGTTCAAAACCTTAAAGATTTTAGCTCCATACAAATGAATGTACACCTCATGAGGCACAGGTTAATAGACTGTTGGCGGCATAAACTTAAAAAACCGGATTTATTACAAAACTTTGAAAACTAACAAACGATGTGTTGTAAAATCATATTTTATGTAAAATACATTTTTAAATTATTTTTTCATTTCGTACCTTTTACTAAACCTTGAAATTTACAATAATTAACGATGTCGTGTAATTAAAAAATAACCAAAAACATGATCCGCCACTCTGAGATGTGGATCTTAAATAGTCAGCCGACGAGTTAGTCGTCCTCATATAGGTACCCTCTGCTTCTATGGTGCGTCGGGTTGTGAACATTCCATTTTTCTGTAACTATTTTACTGGGCAATAACAAGCCCACGATTTTAACCAATACAATCGCTGTACTATCTTTGTAGCAGTACATCAAAGTTACGAATGTTAGGTAGCAAATAGTACGTATACAAATAGATTTATTTATGAGGCTTGTATAGAACCCTTCAACTTGGAGCATATTCCTTGACATATCTATTTAATCTATAGTAAGTTAATCTCCTCAAAGAGGGTGTGTGATAGCCTTAAGCACGTATCGTATAAGCGTAATGGTGGTTTCCCACGCATAGTGATAGCACATCATACTTGTGAGAGGCGCCTCTAGCGCGTGCTTTACTATTCCCATGGCTTATAGTGACATTTTATGCTCCCTTCAATACATTTTTGTTCCATTTATTCGATAAAAACATACTGTAATATGTATACGCCGCCTTTAATGTTCCAGCGGACAAACGCTACTCGCACTTTGCACGTACAGCTTAAGTGCGAAATAACAAAGTATAGCGCATGGTCCATGGAAATCGATAAGTGCACCTGAACCAGATAACATGAAAAACTGTTATGATAATATAATATTCATATTTCATTATCTATACTAATATTATGAAGCTTAATATTGTGTGTAGTACGGTGAAGCTGTTAAGTAATAAGTCTTGCTAGGCCAATAGTGTAGTCAGTTCGAGAGAGAGAAAAAATATTTTGTATAATTTTTTTTTCAATTTTCTTAGTTTTGCATAAAAATATTTGGAATCTATATATATAATAAAAATGAAGTGTCTGTATGTAATATCAAAATAACACTTTGTACTGATTATGTATGAATGTATAAACGCTACTGATAATAAAAACGCAATTTAAAAAATGTTTTGTCTGTCTGTCTCTTTGTTCCGGGTAATCTCCGAAACGGCTGGACCCATTTTGAGAGAAATTTCACTGACAGATAGCTAAAATTACAGCGGGTGACATAGGCTACTCTAATTTAGACTAGCTGTTAACTGCGGCTTTGTCTGCAGTGCTATCTCCAAAACGGTTGGACCCATTTTCACGGAAATTTTACTGGTAGGTAGCGGGCCTTATAAAAAGCAATTTCGTTTATTTTAATTTAGACTAATTGTTAACTATGACTTTACCCACAGTGTTATCTCCAAAACGGTGCGACCGATTTTCTCGGGACTTTCACTGGCAGATAGCTCATGTCTGATAAAGAGTATTTTAATCTATTTTAATTTAGCCTAGCTGTTGACCGTGGCTTTACTCGCAGTCCTATCTCCAAAACAGTTGGACCGATTTTCACGAGACTTTCACTGGCAGATAGCTGACGTTATAAAAAGTCATTTAGGTTATTCTATTTTAGACTAGCTTTTACCTGCGACTTGGTTCGCATGAAATTTAGCAAGATTTCAAGACTTCAAATCATTCTGTAAAAATAACTATCAACTTATTGTTTACAATTCACCATATAATTAATAGTAACTTTAAAGATAAAAGAGGTATTTCTAATAATATCTTAGACCATAAATATATTCCGTTAAGAGTTCCATAATACAATTTCTTGCGGAACAGACAAGAGATTATTTTCTTTATAGTCACAAAAACTTATTTATATTGACAATATGGGCTTTATATATCTTTATAATAATATTTCTAAAACATTGTTTCATTAATTTCTTATACAGTGTAAGTACTGAGGTAGTTATATGGTGGGTTAAAGTTCCAAATATGTTTCTGATGGTAAACCTCATTTGAAACACTGTTACTATTTATATATCTAATGTACACGTTACATGTTATTGTAGGTGGGGTGCGAATCGTACTTACAATTATTTTTGAAAGAGAATTTATATAATTTACATGTTGTCACAATAAAAAAAACGCATGTTAAAGCTAGTTGGCAATATAAAGAGAGAGAGGGGTGCTTGCAATTTGACATGAGTCACTTCGCTTATCCGTGATGCGTTGCATGAGCATTATATTAAATATCACCAAGACTTGTCAGCCATGGTTTAGATGCAAGACAGAGAGTTGCGGTAATTTCAAAGTCCGTTTAATGCCTTGAGATTAATCATTACATGCTTGACATAATTATCAAATGATTTTTAGCAAATTAATAGCAGACTCGTTCTCCAGGAAGCCCAAAAGATCGAATGGGCATATACGAAGATGGCAATAAAGTATTATATGCCTTGGTATCTTCGTACTAAATCTCGTGCATTCTTGAACAAAATGTTCAAAGTTTTGCACAGATGTGTTACTGCATGGGCAGGTGTTATCGTCAATAATCTTTTTTGTTGTTTGATTGTTTGAACACGTTAATGTCTGCACTACAAAATAGATTTGAAATTTGTTTTTTTACATTTAGTAAATAGTTTAGGAGTTCAGCAATTATCATACAAAATGTAGGCTAGAAAACGCGACAATAGTGCGGCGCGGCCGGAAATTTCGGGCGATGCAAGCGGGATAACTTATAGCAAAAACCGCGAAGCAGAACTGTCTATCTAGTTATCTATACAGTGGTTATATTTTATTTTGCGTCTCACAATGACTCTAGCTATTCCATAGTTGATAATAACTAGGATTTCGAATTTATTATTGTTTCGTATTTATCTTTGAATTACGATGATAAACCTCTGAGCTCAGTGAGGTAAATGCTGATGAAACTAAATTCAAGTTAATGAAATATATTTCGAAATTAAACAAGAATTATTGAACTTATAAATATATTAATCGTAATAAGTAAATCGATGTTGTAAACAAACAAACACTCATAAATCAACAATCATATGTAGATCGTAAATACTTCTCATATTTATGTAAATGTGTCGAATATGATTGTGACTTTAAAAAAACACAGCGTCAGTGAATGTAATTTGGAACTTTTTGTTGAAGGAAGACATCCTGCTGACTAACTACCACCTCCAGATTTAAAATCAGTTGCCAAACACTTGCTGGTATGTTCCGGCAGCTGCACTAGAGAACCAGACCCCTGTACGTTTAGCGTGTTTACCAACTTAGAGCACGTCGTCATTTAACATCATATGATGTTGTGGTCAAACGTTAAAGCCTATAAAGTATAAAAAAGAATTGAAATACTCACTATGTTCTACATTTTTACCTAATTTGAAGATTTCTATTACACTGTAACCAAATACAAATATAGTTGCACGACTATTTAGAAGTCTGTCTAGTAGCAGTTATTCATAAACTCGTGTTTGTGGCACTTTACGTAATAGATTGGGTATTGTGCACAAGTCTAGTGGATTAGTAATATTAACACAGAATATCTATTCTCAGATGTGACAAAGTATCTAGAAAGTTCTAACAATATGACCACCTTTTTGTTAGAATAGTGAAAACACCAGAAGACTAGTTTTGTGTTAAAAATAATTACCTGCTTAGTAATTGCAACAATATTTTTAAAGTGACAATTCTTATGTCACGGTAGGGAAACATTTGCGATACGTGCTAAACGTAACGTACGGTACGTACCTATGTATTTGTGTGTATGTGTAAGTATATACAAGTGTCTGTCTGAGCCTAGTAGTATACCAAAATGAGCAAATATATAGTTAAGTATTTATACTACGGGACTTCCTATAGTTTATGAGCATTCTCATCTTCTTAATATATAGAAATTCAGTGTCATGATGTTTGTCCACGATGAACACTGAAACTACTCAACCGATCTTCATAAAAGTTGCATTTATGTAAAATTTGGTCCAGTTTGAGAAATAGGGTAATTTATATTTCGATTAATGGTATAAATATTTTTTAATTACTAATTAAACGATTGTTAATGCAGATTATTGTCATTATTTGTAAGTTTTATCAGTCTCGAACAGATGGCGCTTTAATGTTATTTGTCGACAGAAAACTGTAGGACAGACTATTATAGGTATCTCATAGATGGCGTTACGTTTTAATTTTGAAAATAGTTTATCATCATTTTAATTCAACATGTAATAACTGAGTCACAGCAATGCGTGGCCCCGTCTGCTAGTATATATATGTACATATATACCTTCTAAAAAACTATCTAAATATCTCCCTTATTAAAAAAAGACAATATATATGTATGTATGTATATATATATATATATATATATATATATATATATATATATATATATATATATATTGTTTTTTTTAATAAGATAGATTATTTGCCAAAAAGAAGAAACGTAGTACCATGTCTGTTACTGGTTTGCTTTTACTGAGTAATGGTATAGAATGACTTAGGTTTTGCTACACGTTGCTAAGAGGCTTGAGTGCATCAGCACGAGGACTACTGCTATTTAAGCTAAAGCTTACATATTGTTTACTTTCACAACTTTACAAAATGACTACTATATTTAGTGTCACGTATTTAATTTTATCATTGGTTAGTCATCCTTTGTGGTTTCGACTGTGTTTATTTTTTCTAGTTTTCAGTCAGATGGCTGGCCAACTTTAATATTTCGTCCCATCCTAGCGTACAATCTGCCCAATACTTGTATGGTAATTGCTCTGCTCCTGAGAGTCGTTGCGTGATGTTAAATTACGTATAACTAACGTAAAAATTTGATAATAAATTACATTTTTTAGTGGTACTTTCTGAGATTTATGGGTTTAAAAAAATCTCTTGAATTTTATAATATCTTTATTTTGTAACTTTAATATTATAAATGCAAATGTATGTTTGTTTATTACGCTTTCACGCCTTAACCCCTGGACTGTCCAAAGCTTCGATCGTTATTGTTGATCGAAGGTCCAAAACCATAAAGGTTTAAGCTCCAAACATACTAATGTAGATCTCACGAGGCATAGGTCAACAGACTGATAGCAGTATAAGCTTAAAAAATTCTTGATTTATTACAAAACTTTGAAAAATAAGACCATGTATTGTAAAATCATAACTTTTATGTAAAACTAGCAACTACGTCCGCGTTAAATGTCGATTATAAATTCCAATTCTTTTCTCCATAAAAACCTTTCTCAGAGTTCAAGGAACAAGTTAAAAAAAACTCGAAATATACCGAGTTTTCGAGTTTTGCGCTTATCAACATATTCTGCAATTCATTTTTATTTTTATAGTTTTATTTTTAATTTTTTTTTCATTTGTACAAACTTTTTTTACTAAACTATGAAATTGACAATTTACGATGTCGTGAAATAAAATAAAATTGAAAACATGATCCGCCATTTTGTCATCTGAGTCATAAAAAGTCAGCCGAGTGGATAGGTATCAGCGGTACAGAAAAGGATACCTTTCAATACTAAAAAAGTAATGTCTTCGAGGGATAGGTTAAATCTACATCAATCCGAGAGACGCTACGGGCAATAACTAGATAACAAATCAATGCCTTCAGCGTCAGTGATCATGAATGGCATTAAAATTATATTTTTCACGCGTTTTGAATCAGTGGCTATTTTTTTTTTATGTCAAAAGGGGGCAAACAAACTGATGGGTCACCTGATGTTAAGTGATCACCACCGCCATAGACACTAGCAACACCAGGGGAGTAGTAGTCCGGTGAAGCAGTTAAGACCTTGCAAGATCAATAGCGTAGTCAGTTTGAAAAAAAAAACCAGGGGAGTCGCAAGTGCGTTGCCAGCCTGTGTACGGGGGAGGGGTAGGGAAAGGAGAAAAGGGAAGGGAAAGGAGGAAAGGAGGTGGGATTCCGGCGCTCTCACTGACCGGACGAAACGCAACAATGCAAGCACTGTTACTTCACGTCGGTGTTCTGTGCGTCGGGTCGGTAGTACCCCGGGCGAGCCGACCCATTCGTGCTGAAACTACTAATAGCTACAGCGTGGTTCTACAACCTATACTGAAATCACTTTATGAAAGTGTTTAAATGTATACAAAGACAGAAATAGATTCTAAGTTCGGAAATATTGTTATGAAGTTGAATAGTTCACTAATTGTGTACGTATTTAACTTTCATAATATATTGTTTGCCGATAAAGGATTCATTGAAATTTAATATTACAAACAGAAAACTTAGTACACATTAGACAATAAAGGTGTCTTATTAATTAAAGTTCAGTTTATTGAAGTTATATTTACATTTTAAAAATAACACGAACATTGTGATAGAAATTTGTTAAATAATTTTAAATAATGCGTTTTTAAAAATGAAAACTTCTTTAGCTGCGTTGAACGATTTTTGGTAAGAGAAAAACATATGGATTCGCGTCACCAATCATTTCGACATGTTAGTAAGCGTCACCGACATACTTGCGTAGTATAGCGGCCGGTGTACATGTATCTACTATTGATATTTAGTATTGAACTTGTGCAGTCCATCATATGTTTGATTAATTCATAAACTGTATAAAAATGTATGTAATTATTGTTCGGAATGCCAATACACGTGAACACCAGACGAATGTCAATCATTTCTGTCCTTACGAATGCTTCGGCGTTTTATATTATTTATAAACTGTAGGCAACTTAAAATTAATAACATAAAATATTAATTAAAGATAAGAATGATATTTTTAACTGATCCTGACGTGAGTCAGGATGGCCGAGCGGTCTAAGGCGCTGCGTTCAGGTCGCAGTCCACTTCTGTGGGCGTGGGTTCGAATCCCACTTCTGACATACGAACTATTTTGCAAATTCAAATTTATATAGGAACTAAACTAAAATTACCCGTAAGAACTAAACATAATTTTATATGATGAATGTAAATTACTTTAATAGTAATTTTACCCAGTAACATAATACATATTACATATATAGACCGGATAGGTAGTATGTCTGTACGATTGGACCTGGTTCTGGTTATCATCCTCAAAATGTTAAATCCGTTAAAATAATTATTTTTTAGTTTGTCGCATTTCGAGATCAGTCATTGATATACCCAGCAACTGAGAAGCTTCTAGGGTGGCATGATAGTGACGACTGTTGATGGATCACAAATCTCTTGGTGTTCACCGTTGTTCTTACATTGAACTAAAGTTTTACGCTGATATTAAAAGCACTAAAACAGAACTTTTCCTACACTTATACCGTCAAAATTCAGCTACACATCTAGTGTATCTAGATGGTTCACTCCACGTTTTTAAAAAATAACATAATAAACAACAAAGGTTAGCTAATTTTTAATATCTTTTATTATATTGACGTTCTAAAAACAAAATGGTACATTTTTCAGCCAAATAAAATGATATGGCACTCACTTCTTGTCCGTCCGTCGAGGACCGTGGATTCGGGTACTGCGAGCTGATCGCTGCTCAACTGGTGCAAAGGCAGTTCCACAGTGTCCGGAGAACCGCCGGGCCAGGCCATTATCTACAGCACATCACTTCACAACAACTAATATTATCTCTAACAGTCACTACACTTTTGATATGCACGTTACGAAACGAAAACGACAGTCAACATTTTAAAATAAAATAGATGCGTTAATCATCATTTGATAGAATAGAAATCACCTATGAAGTCTCATTAAAAAGTCATGACCAAAACAATTTAAAATACATTAAGTACAGAGTTAATTAAGAACTGTAATTTAAATATTTGTATTGATGATTCCAATTTCCGAGAAATTTAGATAGTGATTCCGAAATCGCCACTCAATTTAGCACATGCGGTTTTTTCACTCCTTAGTTGCAGCTTTTCCACAAATCATTTAGTGCAGACACGAAATATTATCTATTAACTGCTTTGTAAGAAATGAGGCACATTTTAGAAAGCAACGATAGCACGGCTAGTCATTTAAAAAAATGACATATTAAGTTAAGGTAAAAAAGGCTCTTTGAATAAATTTCAGTTTTGTATTATTTATATTTGGCTCTTTTGGATGACCGTTTACCAACCACTGGTCTAACTGGTCACTTAAATTTAGTACAAGCGTTCCCTATATAAGTGGAGGGGTAAAAAATGATTGAAATGTCACCCCCGTAAAGAAATTAATATATTTAAATCCGATCGGGTACACTGCTAGTGTTTAAATGAAATTCCGATGTGCATTCGTTCGCAATTCTTCCGCTCCAAAACCGTTTAACCGTTTATGAGAACATTTTTCAAGTGATACTTCGTTTGGCGCGTTATGAGAGATATTTGAAAGTGAATTTTTAGCTTGAAAACGTTGCTTGGGGCGGTGTAACACCACATTCATTTAGTTGGTAAATAATTTTGGAATCTAAACTGATATTATGATTGTGAATGTGCGTTTGTTTGTTTATTACGCTTTCATGCCTCAACTGCTCAACCTATCATCATTACATTTTGCATACCCATTACGGGGATAGTGGAAAGTGCATAGAATAATTTTTATCCAATAAAGTTATTGTTCCCCAGTGATAGCTCAAATCTAGGAGTTCCGAGTCTCGACGTCGTGACGGCCGGACGCACGCAATACTCTCGATGCTATTTTTTTTTCCCGCTCTCGCTTTCGATATTCGTTAGTCAGTTCGCGCCCTGAATATGCGTATGCATTATTGCATTGGTAGATACAGTAACAGTTTTTAGCCGTGCTCCGTCTTTATCATAGAGTCAATCGGTAGGCGCTTCCCTTGGAGTGTGGCAAACCGTACTTTTCAGTGGGTCCTGCGCTCTCCATGTTTAGCGCGTCGTGTTTGTGTACGTCGTGCTTCGCGCCGTTGCGTTGAGCAAGAAAGAAGTGTCAGGGCTTCCTCCTAGGCACTGTAGGTCCCCTGTGAGGCATTGCACTTCGCCCACAGCTCCCTTGGGATAGTCCGTTAAATTCAAACCGGCGCATCCCCTGACCTTCCGGCAGGAAGGTTACGTCCCGCCCCGCCCCACTCCCCTCTTCAGGCCCCGGTATGGCCTCTGATAGCGAAGTTCGCCTCTTAGAGAGCGAGCTTCTCCGGTTTCGCGGCATTGTTGCCGATATGTCCCTTCAGTTGTTTGTCAAGTGTGACACGTTCACCCGCAAGGTACGTGCCAATACACCGAAATCAATATCCGTGCCCGCGATTCTTACATCAAACTCCTTTGCGAAGCTAGACCATGCCTCCTCCTCCGACCCTCCGAGCTACGTCTTGTGCCGCGGCGAGGGCTATACCGCGAATTATCGCGGATATCCCCACTTCCCGGGTACAAAACGCCTCCGCTATATCTAGCTTCAGCGCCATAGCAGAAACCATACAAAGTCTCGGGCGCGCCTCAGTTTCGACTAATTAATTCCTTTTAGTAAAGATAAAATAAATCCGTGCATTAGAAGTAAACATTGTTTGTTATTTTAAATTAGATTCTATTTCCAAGAAATAGATGAAAACTATGTTAACACGAGTGAAGCCATGAGTAAAAGCTAGTAAATATAATGCGAGGTAATCATATAAAAAATGGAAATATATGGTGGCCAAATTTGCACCTACAGTTGCAAGGTATCTGGTATCTCATCAGTAAATTCTGAAACTTTACTGAATCCCAACAAGACTCCCACGGTTAAGATTTTCTAGAATTTCCGATTCTCTTGCAATAACGTTCATTCTAATGTCTTCCAAGCAACATCATCTTTTATGCTCTTTCCATACCTGTGTAACAAAGCTACGGCTTTTTGTTATATTATAGGTGGCAAACGAACAGGAGGGTCACCTGATGTTAAGTGTTCACCGCCGTCTATAAACAACAGTAACACCAGGGGAGACACATGTGCATTGCCGGCCTTTTAAAGAAGTGTATGCTCGTTTCTTGGAGGTTAGTAACTAGTAATGG
The DNA here is from genome assembly GCA_036509395.1 of Antheraea yamamai. NCBI lineage: Eukaryota > Metazoa > Arthropoda > Insecta > Lepidoptera > Saturniidae > Antheraea > Antheraea yamamai. Next base: position 22,289,191 of record AP028436.1, on the reverse strand, counting down.
TTTGGAAACAGCGCCGCTGGGAGTCGATTCCACAGGGTCGAAATACGAGGCAGAAATGACCTTACTATGGAAGACCACCACCAATGCAGCTGGTGTGGGTGAAATTTCATTTTCAGGCGGGTTGTACGATAGTGGAATGTAGCGGCAGGCATAAGTCCAAACAACTCCTCTGAACACTCATCGTGGTAAATGCGATAAAGGATGCAAAGAGACGCGATGTCCCGCCGCAGTGCCAATGAGTCGAGCCGATCGGATAATACCTCGTCGCCGACGATTCTAGCCGCTCTACGCTGAATGCTATCAAACGGCAAGCAGCTGATATTGAGACGTTCCAGCCCAAAGGTGAGAAAGGTATTTCATATGTGGACGGACTTGCGCTTTCGACGCTATGGCTATTTGTCCCGTCAAAATTAACCTCTAATGTTATTATTGTTAAAGGCGCAGGTTAAACGTTTTCTACACCTGTGTTATTCCTATAACTCAAATTAGAGTTCGCTAAACTGCTAAAGCAGTAAAATCTGCTGGTCCAGATATTGCGTTGCATCTATCGTCACGCAACCCGATATTTCGTATTATTATTATACTAAAGAGGCTGCAGGCTTTAGTCCTGTATGATCTATCGTGATCGTTCCACATTGCTAAAGTTCCTTGCCTAGTCCTATAGTATTTATATATCGCAGGACTTCTTTAGCCACGCACACCTGTACCTCATCCGGGAGCAATACATGCTTTTCCAGAAATTGGTTGCGTGTAGAATTCGGTGCATCACATTCGATAGTTCGTAATGCATTACGATGATATCTTCCTCCACTTGCATTTATTGCGACTGTAGACAAAACTCCGTTATGATACACACAGCCAGACATACAGACATTTCTAAAAATGATTGAAATATTATTTATTCCAAGACACCTTCTACAATTTTTTTTCACAAAAATCTAAAAAGTACAAATAAGTTAGATTTACATTCTTATTATATGTATGTATAGACAAGTAAAAGGTAATAAAACGAAAAGTAAAATATTTAAAAGCCGTTTTGATTATTTTCCGCATGCATGTTTAATTGCTTTGAATTTCCGGTAAATCGAGTTCAATGAATTCGGATACAGGAATTCTGGAAATGTCGAAATAAATTGGGCGCATCGTAATTATTCACATACATGTAACAGGAGATTTGTTTTTTAAATATCGTCCAATTTAACAATCTAGAAAGATAGGGAGTATGGACCAATGAGAGACCAAGATTAATTAAAGCAGTGTTGCCAGATAGCCTTCTCATTTTTCCTGCTGAACCTAATAATTTTCAAATGTAAAATATATATACATATACGTACGCTATCACATGCAGGCGACCTTAGGGAAAATAAGTATTTTCTTGTTTTTTTAAAGACCAAAATTACTTATAACCACTTAAACCCCTGCTTAATTGTTTTTTACCCTGTATATCATATGTATATTTTCTTGTCTAAAATTTCATCTTAAACTGAGAAAAAAAAAAACAGAATTTAAAGGGAAACTCCTTCATCAGTCATTACTGATGAAAAATTTCTATGCTAGCACTAATAAGTGAATAATCGTACTTGAGAGTCAGTGCCATTTCTAGGTATAGCGTGGTACTGTATTTGCTCAAATAATTAGTTAATATTGGATGAGATGGCCGTCAAATGTTGAGGTTAATACACAAAGTACATTTTTAACCAATAAAATAAATAAATTCTTCAGCATCAAAATAAGAAGAAGTGCAAAAATATTTGATTTTTTTATAAGATATGAATACAATCTCAATTCAGTTCCATATTTTATAACTCGCTGTTTAATACTGAACACGTTTAGTGAAATATGTTCCAGACACGTTGTGAAATACATATAAGCGTGGAATATTCGAATCTTTGTCTAAAATTAATATTTGTAGAACAAATAATGTAAATCGTGTGAATTTCGTAGGTTTCAACAGTAGGCAGCGCCCCCTTACATAACTACTGTAAGATACGCATGCTTGACTATAACTCTGAATATCTAATAATACTCTAATATAAAGATCGAATGATAATTTTGTACGTTCTATCAACGGATCCTATAGTGTTACATCTGCGCCCGCTTTTGTGTAGTGACTTCTTCATGTTGTCATAAAGCGGCAATTGCACTGAATCATTCATGATTGCCCATTCCCAAATGGCAAGAAGAAAATACGAGAAAAAGGTTTAAAGATTTACAAGTTTGTATAGTTTTAGGTTGCTGCAATTAATTTATAATAACCAACATTTAGAGACATAAGACAATTACGTATATTATTACGTTTCCTCATTTAATATGATAATTTTAAGTTTTAACAGAGATATTGTCAAGCTATATCATTACATAGTATAAGACAAAGTCCCCCACCGCGTCTGTCTGTCTGTCTGTTCGCGATAAACTCAAAAACTACCGAACGGATTTTCATGCGGTTTTCACCGGTGGATAGAGCGATTGATGAGGAACGTTTTAGTATATAGTTTGTTAAGGATTTTTTCATAATCAGGGCGGTACAACGTCTGCCGGACCCGCTAGTTAATTAATAAACGTATAGCGGCAAAATCAACTATCTTCAATATAGTCCAGGTTCATGAATTTCATTGCGGTTTACCGAAACGCACTTAAGAGCTAGCTTCCCTATGTGATAACGAGGTACGTTGAGTGACACAAACGGTAAAATTTTTGGCAAATTTGGAGCTGTTTCCCTTGTCGTGGTACATGGACCGAGGAACAGTGTGCATTGGGGTCATTAAGGTCTGCAGAAATTTAAACTCTGTAAACTCATCTCCTCTGAAGACGAACCCGCGTTGCTAATCTGACATCAGATTTGAAGAATTTCTAGTAATGATAATGGTATGTGTATATGATTGTATAGCAGTGAAATAAATTTTTAACGTTACTGTTATTTCACAGGCGTGTAAATCACGATCTGTTACATTTTACATGAGATTTTTATTTTTGTAGTGGTCGGATTTATTACCTATACTGCTTTCATATATTTACGATGAATGACTACCTCTTTCATATGGTTGTGAGCATATAATTAGTACACGGATTTCGTAAATTATAACATATTGCAATTTAATTGTACTCGTATCATTTATAGCAGGTGTTTGAATTCGTGATATTATAAATATAACATAGAAAGTTTACCCGTATATTATTACTTTACTTTTAGATTGTACAAGGAAATCTTCAATCGTAAAGTCTTATAACTAAAAGCTGGTGCCCCAATTCACATGAATGATATGCCAGTACATGGAACTAAGCAAACAAAAGTTAAAACGGAGTACCAAGATAAGATTACGCACTTAAAACTACTTACTACGAAGATATCAAAAAAAGATACGCAAGTGTAACACAAATTGTATTGGAAAAGTAAAACGGAGTAAGCGCTGTTTGTTCTCGAACCAGAACAGCCTTTAATTACGTCCAGGGTTACAGTTACAAATAGGTAAATTTACGTCTCACTTTACGACTGAACTGTTAAGTGCTATTTTTACGTAAAAAGCAACATTCCTAATTTTTTATCTCGATTCTTGTTCCGACTCACAATGAAGGTTGTTTAAGGAATCTACTTACCAACATTGACATATTATTTCTGTGTATTTTTATTAAGTACTGTATATTATACACTTTTAACGGTGAAACGTTTATTTAGCTTGTTATTTTTATTTAATTTTAATGTCGAATATGTATCTACTGAATTCTAATACAAAATTAAGATGTATTTTATGTTGTAAATCAGAAAATCTGCTTTATAATCTATGGTCAATGTACTCGAGAAAGAGATTCGTTGTTATTTCGAAAAGTACCCAATATTATATAAATGAAACGTGTAATATTCTAATGTAATATTGCTATAACATAAGCGTATAAGCGTATAAGGAAGACTCTTTTCAGAATTCTCTGTTTTATTTGTGATATTGATATAACAGGAATATATTTATGTTCGAAATGTCTTTATTAGTTTGTAGTAATGTATCCTACATGTTAGCTTTTTCCTATTGTATTGTGTAATCTAATGAGCATACGTGCAGTTATATTGAATGGCTATAGCAGCTTCTAGCAATGTAAAAAACCACAACACAACCGACGTCAAAAAAATGACTCTAGATAAACGCATCAGAACATTCTTGACCATTGTTAATACCTACTTAGTCTAAAATTGTCACAAACCTACCAATATTTGAATCTGGGGTATCTGGATGTGTAGGTCTGATATGTGAGGTGCGTGGTCTTATATTCTAGACCAGTGGTACTCAACCTTTTTTTTAAACCCCCACAAACACATTTCACTCCTGGTGTCGAGGGTCGCAAATTACAAATATTTAGGTATTCAATAAAAAACGTAATTTCAAATTAACAACGTTTTAATGTAGTGAAAAATGGTTGTCCTATAAAACAAGCGTGGTATAACCCCTATGTCATAAGGATCTAAGGGTTATCGGGGATCTATTTCATTTACTCAGTGTGCTCATAGTTTTTCTGATGGTCACGAAATTTAAAACAATAGAAAATAAAGTATAATCGCGTGGACCAACTACAAAACCGGGTGGGCCGCAGGTTGAGTATGGTTCCACTACAAGTTAATTCCTCTATAGACTATAAATACTTGTCCTATATAGACTTGTCAACTGCTGCCCACGGAATAAATACGGACCCAAAACAGACCTAAAAATACTTATAATATAGATATTTACATATGCATGTGGAAGAGAGCGTTGCTTAATTTTGTTGGAAAGAGAGGGCGACTATCCGAAATTATTACGAAATTAGGAAATATAATTGGTACTGTGTTTGGACATAGCGTCTCTTTGCGTCTTTTATCGCATCTATCACGGTGAGTGTTAAGAGAAGTTGTTTGGACTGGTACCTGCCTCTGCATTCCACTATCGTACAACCCGCCTGAAACTGAAATATCATCCACACCACCTTGTTTGGTAGAGATCTTGTACCGTGAGGTTCTCAAGGTCATTTCTACCTCGTATTTCGACCCTGTGGAATCAACTCCCAGCGGTAGTGTTTCCAAACCATAACGAGTTACAAGCCTTTAAGAAACGAGCGTACACTTCTTTAAAATGCCGGCAACGCACTTGCGACTCCTGCTTACGTCATACTTGAGCAACCCTTATCTCAATCACTATACAATTTCTAGTCCATTTTGAGGAGTTCCTTGGTTTATCTTCAGAATCCATGGCTCAATACTAGTGAAATGAGACCACCATGAAAATATATTATTTTCAATATAATGAAAATTTTCCAAATCGGTTTAATAATGACAAAGTTTTGAATTAATAAACATAAAAAATACAATCGAGTTGAAGTCTCTTTTCTGAAGCTGTTTAAAAATATTCACAGTTAATACTGCGTCATAACTCCTAAGGAGTGATAGAAACTTCGACTGAGTTTTTCATCCACAATCTGGTAACACGAACAAAGTTGTTTTGTTTAAATTCTACACAACATCGATCACTTTTATTTACAACAGTATTAAAATAAAAAAATACAAATATTTTTTCAGAAATTAATTAATTTGTGTAAGTTTTGATGTTATTTATAAACAAAAACTAATAGCTTTGTTCAATGTTGGTATTCGGTTATATCGGCGCCCGGATCAGGGTGGGGGCCCAGATGAAGTATGACCTGACCGAAAGATGGAGGCAGGACCTGGCGGACGCGCGGTTCGGACGGTATACCGTAGACGCCGTCCGCCCGGTCCTGCGGAAGTGAATAGGTAGGGAGTGGGGCTCCCTGACGTTTCGGTTCGTGACGGTGCAGGTACTCATCGGACACGGTTGCTTCGGGTGGTAACTGCACAAAATCGCTCGCAGGGAGCCGACCGCCGCATGCCACGAGTGCGGCGCTCACGAGGTGGGACAGCGCCGCACTCTAGCTGAGCTGGTAGGACGTGATTTGTCGCTGCCGAGTGTGGTTTTTTCCATGCTCGGTATCCACCAGGCTTGGCAAGCGATGACCTCTTTCTGCGAGGACGTCATCTCGCAGAAGAAGGCGGCGGAGAGGGCCCGCGAGGTAGTCTCTCTAAGCGGCCCTCTCCGCCAACGGAGGACCGAGCGGGAGGAGGCGGCGCTTTGCCCAACTGCTCCCGTCACCGTAGCCGGACCTGAGGGGATGGGCCGGGGGGCCCATCTCCTCATTGCACAGGTCTGGCGGACGAGGGTAGGCAGCTGGTGTGTACGATCCTTTGCCGTCCCTACAATTACGGTCTGTCGGTACACCGTTATTCGGTTATATTACGAATAATACAAATACTACAAAAATATTAATGTTTATTAAACCTGTTATAGGGGTTCTCTTTGCCATATTGCATTTCCGATACAGTCGAATATAATCTCCAGTAACGAGTTATGTAGATTCAACGTTTTTTTATTTATGAAACAAAATGAGAGCGTTGCAACGGCTGCGGCGAGTCCCATTGGTTATTCATAATGTCAATACAGTTGCTATTACATTTTATTTAATACGATGTCTCAGTTCGAGGGTGGAATGCCGCTGAAATTATAATTCTTCATTCATAAGATTTCCATTTAATTACGTGCAAAGAGTTGCAAAAAATTAGTTAATATTAATTACATTGTAATATTATATTAATACGGGCCCCGCCGACGTTATCTTGCTCTGATAATAAAAAAATATCCTAGAATCACATCGCAGAGCCACCTACCGGGTCCAATTGTGAATCTAAACCACTCTCGAATACATTAGAACACACACAACAAAATTCATCAAAATCAGTCCAGCCGTTTAGGAGGCGTTCAGTCACATATACATTATAATATATATATATATATATATACTACCGGGCCCGGCGGACTTTGTCCCGCCCTGATTATAAAAAAAATCCTTCACAAATTATATACCAAAATATTCCTCATGAATCACTTTATCCACTGGTGAAAACCGCATGAAAATTTGTTCAGTAGTTTTTGAGTTTATCGCGAACAGAAAGACAGACATACGCGGTTTTATACTATGTAATGATATATATATATATATATATATATAATATTAGGAACGGCCAAAAGTTGATGTAGCTTATTGTGAAACGTAACGACACATATATACAGAAGATTATTAAAGCAGAGTGGTGCAAATAATAGGTATTTACCTATGAAATTGCCGTTCTGCAGTACTGGCCATTTCAAATCAAAATAATTTTTGTTTGGCTAAGAATTTAATTTCAAATTAATTTTATTTTAAAAACATGGAATTCTTTTCCAAAAGTAGTCATTTGTTTATTGATTAGTGTTACATTTTCATCGCATTTCAATCTTTTTTGTCATCATGGATACGTTTTTAATAATTATGTATGATTCGAGTAATTATGGAATATGAGTACCGTCGTGGCAGCAACGCGGCACAAGCGGCACGCAACATCAACGACGTTTACGGAGCTAACACTACAAACCAACGCACCACCTGTTATTGGTTTGCTCGCTTCCGTTCTGGGAATTTCGACCTGAAAAATGAACCTCGCGGTCGTCCGAAGACTTTGGTCGACAATGACGAATTAAAGGCGATTGTGGAAGCTGATGATACACAATCTACGGCTGAATTAGCAGCAGCTTTCGACGTTAGCGTCAAAACAATATTGGTCCATTTGCGTCAAATTGGCAAGGTAAAAAAGCTTGACAAATGGGTGCTCCACGAACTCAATGATCGCCAGCGCGAAGTACGCGTCGAGACGTGCCTTGCACTGCTCAACAGACACACAAATGAAGGAAGTTTGAACCGCATATTACCTGGAATGAAAAATGGATTCTGTTTGATAACCGCGAGCGCTCAGCAAGTTGGTTGGATCCTGGTTCAGCACCTAAACAATGCCCTAAACGAAAACTTATCCCTAGAAAAGTGATAGTCACTGTTTGGTGGTCTAGCGCCGGTGTGATTCATCACAGCTTCTTACCAAACGGGGTGAGCATTTCTGCAGATGTGTACTGTGAAGAACTGAACACAATGATGGAGAAGCTAGCATATCTCCAGCCAGCATTGGTCAATCGCTCGTCTCCGCTGCTCCTGCACGACAACGCGCAACCTCATACTGCACAGCAGACGGTCTCCAAGTTGCAAGAACTGGGGTTGGAAGTTCTCCGTCATCCGCCCTACTCACCAGACCTTGCGCGTACAGACTACTACTTTTTCCAGAATTTGGAAAATTCCTTGGCGGGAAAAAAATTCACTAGGTACCCGAGAGGCAGTACAAAATGCCTTTGAAGAATCTGTTGCCTCCCGTGCAGCTGAGTTCTTTAAGAAGGGCATCAATAAACTGCCACTGCGTTGGCAAAGATGCATTGATTGCATGGATGATTACTTCGATTAATAGAAATAAAAATTTACATGAAAAAAATTCGTTTAAATTTTTTCATACAAAACGGCAATTTCATAGGTAAAGACCTAATATATTTTATATACCATTGCACATGTCTTGCACGAATAATAAATTTAACGTAGACTATCATCATTACATAGTATAAAACAAAGTCCCCTACCGCGTCTGTCTGTTCGCGATAAACTCAAAAACTACTGAACGGATTTTCATGTGGCTTTCACGAGTGAATAGAGGGATTAATGAGGGATGTTTTAGTATATAATTTGTCAAAGATTTTTTTTACATCAGGGCGGGACAAAGTCTGTCGGGCCCGCTAGTTAAGAGAAAAAAAAACAAAATATATTTCAGACGCCGGTTGAGAGCCGTCACCTTAAGTTAACATGCGTCATATTATCACAAGTGCGTTAATATTTCACAGAAACACTTTCACTCGTCGCTTTAATTAACAACTAAACGTCAAAATGTAAACGCGAAAATATTATAATAAAACAATAGAGACGACGAACACAAACCGCGGCTGTCAACGACTGACGATACTTGTAAAGATTATCTGATAAGGTCAAGATAAAGTTAAGTACAGACGAGAAGAAAAATTAATAAGGAATTAAGTACATTTTTTATCTACTTACAGTATGTTTATTAAGACGAAAATAATGACGGCAGAGTTGCGTATCGCGTGAACAATGTAATATACATTTTTATAACTATATTAAATACAAAAAAAATATTGCGTGTATTAGTGTGTACACAAGGAGGAAGTGAAATTCTTTGGCTTATATGTATCATTGTATATTATAAAACAAAATCCTCTGCCACGTCTTTATATCTGTCTGTCTGTTCGCGATAAACTGTAAAAATACTGAACGGATTTTCATGCGGTTTTCACCAGTGGATAAAATAATTCATGAGGAACATTTAGGTATATAATTTGTCAAATTTTTTTTTATCAGGTCGCGATAACATCCGGCGGGCCCGCTAGTTAAATTATATATGTATATGAGAAAGTTCATATCCACTACGCACTATACTACTAGATCAAGACAGATACTTATACGCACTCACACATACATAAATACTTTACGTTTAACGCGTAACAAAATTTTTTCCCTAACGTGCCAGTGATAAGTGTGAAGTGAATATTATATTACAATACTAGCTGTGCCCGCGACTTCGTCCGCGTGGAACCTGATATACAAAGCAGTAACTAATAAAGTCATCTGAATGTATTAAGTCTAATTACTATCTACTTTTCTCTCGTACTTAAGTCGCATCGTCATTAGGTCATTACAATTACAATAACTTTTGATAGGCCATACCGATTTTAATGAAACCAAGACTAAATGTTACTCAAAGATATACTGTATGATTTTCTTTAAAAGGTTTCGTCATGAACACAGTACCTAAGCAGTAATGGGTGTTGAAAACCGACAAACAGACAGGCATTTCTAAAAAATATTGAAACGTATTTTATTACTTAGGTATTCCTTGACACATGCAACATTTTTTTTTACAAAAATCCAAAAATTACAGACACTTTAGATTTAAATTTACAGTCTTATTATATGTATAGATATAAATGCGAATATGAGTGTGTTTTTTTGTTAAGCTTTCACTCCTTAACTTCTCGATCGATAATCGTGAAATTTTGGATAAACTTTGTCATAGGTACAGAAAAGGACATAGGGTTTATTCAGAAAAAAAATGTACTATTCCCGTTAGTTCAAATCTACATTAACGCGAGCGAAACTGCGAGCAAGAGCTAGTCATCCATATATATGACATAACATAAAATGCTCGCAATATTAAGTCCAATAGTTGGGAGTTTTTGGCGTGATCTTGGAATGTCATATAGTGGGTTTTATATCTTATTCCTCATTTTGTGTTATTCGACTCTATGTTTTGTAATATTGGTGATAATTAAAGTAATATAGTACAGTTATTGTGTACAAGGGAATAGGAAATAATATCACAGAGCATGGATCCTGACTTGCCACAAAAAACTACCTGGAAAGTTTTAACAAGAGGGCCATCTTGTTAGACCATTGAATGATCACAAGAAACTTGTAATGTTGGTTTGGCAACGTTGGTTGCCAAAAATAAAACTAGGAAAAAGACCAGCCGTTAGAAGCTGCTGCTTCTTAGGATTGGGCCTTACGCGACATAAACGTCCTTTGCGGTAGAAATAACTATAGCGGTGACAATACCACAGTTAAATTTTGCAAATGCAATAAAATGGGGGTTCACAATTAGTAAGCGGAGAACCATTAAAATTTATTTGCTTTCGATAGTGAAGAACTCAAATATTGGCTTCACTTCACCTATCAATGTAGGCAGATAATATTTTAAGAAGCTCAGCGACTGTCACTTATAAAAACTTGCTCTCACAACACAGTCAATTAATGAATATACCAATCAATTCTCCCTTCTTTTCGGAAACAGTTAATTCATGGTAACTCGGTCACAACGCAAATTTCCATAGTTAGATCTAATCTTCACATTTTTTGTCAAGTTTTGGGAATATGGCAGAAATGTAGCTGCAGGGGGTCCACAGGAAGCAGCTAAATTTTGAAATTGGTCTAGGAGAAAAAAGTCTGGGAACCTCTACACTATTCAATTAAAAACAAGTACATTTTAACGGTTAAGTAATTAAATTCACTGCTACGTGGATTTAATTAATATAACTCACGAACGTTTATGTGTAGCTATGGGTGTGCACCCCGGAGTAGGCGGTTAAACTTGGAAATGACATAGTCGGTCACTCCCAACGTTTGCGAAGGCCGTACCTCCGATTGAATTAAACGAGCACAGCTTTATTGGGGGCACCTTAATGAGTTCCCGACAGGCAACCGATAACAAACTGAAACGGACGTCACGGGCTGTGATTTTATTACGACGGTGGTAAAAGAGTTAGCGCGTTGACATTATAAATACCACCTACTTGCCATAGCGACATCTATTACACTGCTTTTAAAACTTAATTCTATTACTAGTAGAAAGTTCCGTTTATAGAAAACATAATTACATAATTATCTAATTAAATAATACTAATTATCTAAGTAAAACTAAATCTTACTATAGAAATTCTTTATAAAGAAATTAGTGTTAAAAATTCTTAGTTACTTTCAAAGTTTTATTTAACTACGAATGCAATGAATATCATCTGGGATTACTTTCTCGTGAAAGTTTAAATGAAAATACTTAATATAATAATACCAAGTAACTTAGATCTTATTTATTACATCTATACATGTAATAAGAATGTCGATCTAACGTGTCTGTACTTTTTACACTTTTATGAACAAAATTGTTGCAGATGTCTAGGAACATGTAATAATATACATTTCAATCATTTTTAGAAATGTCTGTCTGTCGGTTTGCTTGGACACGTATCATTGCTGAAGTACCGCGCTCATGATAAAACCTCACCAAGAATATCATAAAGCATTTCCTCGTGTAAAACACTTCATCTTTGTTTCATTGAAATCGATTCACTCTATCAAAAGTTATTGTAATTTTAATGACAACACGACTTAAGTACGAGGGAAAAGTAAATGGACTTAATATATTTAGATGATTTTATTAATCATTGTTTCTTACATAAATTGCTGACGAAATTGCGGGCACAAGCTAGTCGTGAAATAAAACTGAATCTCACTATAGAAAATCTTTGCAAAAAAATAGTGTTCAAAATTATTAGATATTTAAAAATATCAGAAATGATATTTTATGTTGTTATAAATAAACTTCAGGACTGACCATTGAACTTGGCACCCATTTAAGTCTCACTTCTTTTGTCATTGAAGTCAACAACCAAGGCATATATTGTAATATTGAACTCGGCTCTCATTTCACATTTATGTTTTTGATGGGATATCATTAATTTTTGTACAGGGATAATTAGTAGTCACTTATCTATACTAATATATAAAGCTGTAGAGTTTGTTTGTTTGGTTGAACGCGCTAATCTCAGGAACTATTGGTCCGAATTGAAAAAATCTTTTACCGAGGAAGGCTTTAAGCTATATATCATCACGCTAAGACCAATAGGAGTGGAGCGCCATTGAAGAACATTTCAAAATCAGGCATTTTTTTCCTTTTGATTGCTTTCGCTGTGTGTTAGCGTTAGTATTATATACGTTGCCATGGTAACGTAGTAAGTTTCTATCGCAAACATTTTTAAAGTTTATTTTGTGTTTCTATTCAAAATGTTTATTCTACGTTAGTTTTGTTTGCAATTTTTTATTTGCAATCTATTTACGTATTATAAAAATAAAGTGTGTGTATGTAATAATAGATAATAACTTTTCGGTGAATGGATATAGCTACAAATAACAAAAAAAATGTTTTTATATTCGATCGATATTTTTATATTATTATATTTTGTCTGTTTGTTTGTTTGCTCTGGGTAATCTCCAAAACGGTTGGACCTATTTTAACGGGAATTTTACTGGCAGATAACCGAAATTATAGTGGTTGACATATTCTATTTTATTTGTCCGTGGCTTCGTCCGCATTGCTATTTTCAAAAGGGTGTGATCGATTTTCACGGGATATTCACTGGTAGATAGCAGATCTCATAAAAAGTAATTTCGGTTTATTATTCACCTTTGGCCACAGTGGAATATGCGAAATGCTTGAACTGATTTTCACAGGACTTTCACTGGCAGATAACTAACTAATGAGCTATTTTATTTTAAGCTAAGCTGATAATAAAATGAAAACCTTGACAAATTATATTTAAACCTTCTCCATGAACCGTTCTATCTACTGGTGAAATCGGCATGAAAATCCGTTCTATAGTTTTTGACTTTATCACGAACCTAAACAGACAGACCAGAGGACTTTGTTTTACGCTATATAGTAATGAATTGTTACCTGTGCATGCGTTCGTGTGAAATTGATCAAAAATATTTTTTACTGTAAACAAGTGCATGAGACGTGCGCTGTGCTGGCCTACAAGAATAAATGTATGTAATTTGAGTTATATTATAATTTTGGTCAATTTGGCGGCCATTTTGTTTTATTTGCCGCGTTTGCATCTATATAACTCGGTGATTATAGCAACATATAAGAATAACACAATTATATCGACAATATGGGCATGTTATATCTATATAAATCCCATCCCATTCGATATACTAAGTATTCATATTCACATATCTAATGTACGTGCGTTATATGTTACAGTAAATGACGTGCGTGTCGTAGTTACAAATGTTATTAAAAAAGCACTTCTGTAATGTACACACCTACATACAATTTTACATTTCTTTAATACATTTATAAAAACGCGTGCGGAGCCGCGGGTGACAGCTAGTTCATAATAAAAATTAAAACCAAATGGTTTTTGTTGATCTCCAATACTAAATTCCAGTTAATAACGAAATAAATACGAAAGTCGACCTATAATATTTAATGGGTCTTTGAATGGGTGACCACTTGGGAACACCGAATGACTTTGGCTTTTTGTTGTAAATTTAGATTGTTTTCTACAATACATTAGTTTCACTTCTATCGCGTGTATTTACAACAAACCCTGTTTTTTATAAACGTTTATTATGTGTGTTATGGTATGTAAGAGTCCCTTCCATACGAAGCTCCATACAGAAGAAAACAACCGATACAGTACCTCATAATGTAAACTGCTTAGTTACTTCTATAACGATGTAGCCCAAGGATGTGTATATATTTAAGAAATAAATACATTTTCAAAATAACAATGGACTTAGTTGACTTGAGTTTCTCGCAACAGTTATATTGTTTCAATTCTCTGGTTATGTTTGTTTTGAACGTGGTTTGTTTGTTGATGCAATACGAAGGGACATTTAAAGATTATATTGTAACCGAATATTTTTATTATATTGTTAAAATACCAGTACGCGTGAGTAGGTCCCGCTGTTGTCTATATTTAGATTTGTTTAATTTTTCGATTTGGTTTTTCTCATACAGATAACGTATTACTACAATTTTTCTGCTTAACATCACCTATTCATATGTTTTTATATAATAAATTAATCTACGTTTGCCTGCCCTAGTATATTAGAATATAAATATATGTTGGTATACTCGTATATGTACACCTATGCAATGCAAGATTAATAAACTCATTCACCATGTAACTGGTCTTAATTAAAGTTAGCACATTCAAGTGTTGGTTAATGAAAAAGTTTTTTTATAACTTTCATCTTACTAATTAATCGTTTTTAATGCTGGTATCATTACATAGTATAAAACAAAGTCCCCTACTGCGTCTGTCTGTCTGTCTGTTCGCGATAAACTCAAAAACTACCGAACGGATTTTCATGCGGTTTTCACCGGTGGATAGAGTGATTAATGAGGAACGTTTTAGTATATAATTTGTCAAGGATTTTTTCATAATCAGGGCGGGACAGCGTCTGCCGGGCCCACTAGTTGTATATAAGTATTATGATAAAAAATATTAGAGTTTAAAGCTATGATGGTTTGGTTAATGCGGACACAGGGTCGATGGCAGTAGGTTCGAATCCTAGAAACCATAGTATGGTGAGGCTCTTTCTAAGCCCGTCTGAGTAGCTACCACCCTCAAGTTGAAAATCTGTCGCCAAATACCTGTTGGTGTGTTCCGGCAGCTGCACTTGAGGGTCAGCCTCCTCTGGGTTTATCGTGTTTACCATGTAAGACCACATCGTCATTTAACATCAGATAAGATCCTGGTCAAACGCTAAAACCTATAAAATACTTACATATATATACAAAATATATAGACGTGTTGCAGCGCCATCTAGTGTCGAGTTATAATGAAATGGATATAGTACAAATCTTTCCTATGAAGGAACACCCGTGTGTTTATTTTCATGGTAATCGGTCGTACTGCGTTGAATCTAATCAATCGCATACCTAAGTTTTAATATTTATTTTTATTTAAAACTAACTTCTGCTCGTGATTCCGTCCGCGTGGAATAGTTACTTTGGGCCAGCGCTAACGCGCAGCGGAAGCTCTGAGGAGGAAAAAAACCCCGATTTTGAAACATTGTTCATTGGTCTTCCACTGCTATTGGTCTTAGCGTGATGATAGCTTTATAGCCTGTCTCGATATATGAACTATGTAACACTAAAACGATTTTTCAAATGTGACCAGTAGTTCCTGAGCTTAGCGCGTTCAGGCAAACAAACTCTTCAGCTTTATAATATTAATATAGAAGTATAGATAAGTAAACTTTGTCGAGGACGTCAATATCATTTGTTTATACACATTTTTGTATAACTTTAATAGTAATTTATTTGATTTGATAAATGATTACACGGTAACCAACACCGTAACTACCGATAACATTTCGCATATACATATGTATGTAATAATATTTACTTTATAGGTATTATCGTTCGAGCACAATCTCACCTGATGTTACATGACGATGTGCTCCAAGATAGTAAACATGCTGAACCTAGACTACCTCTCCAGTGCAGCTGTCGGAACACACGCTAAGTGCTTGGACATAGATTTTTAACGTGACAGCGGCACTTAGCTGAAGGCGAGCTTAGAAAAAGCCCTACATGAAATATGTATTTAATTTTGTTAGTATATATTAACAGAACTTATAGTAAAATATCGTTGATAATAATTTACACAAACAAACTACTAGTCTTTCTTCATAGTTTGTACAAAGGTCAGTGCATAAAAAACTCACACACATTCCAATTCAATCGATACACAGAAAAAAAATACCTTCATATTTCAGTAGGTAAGCATAACAATGAGAATCGATTTCAACCCTTACGCGCTTAACTATTTAAATATGTAAGTTGAAGTAAAGTTAGGAATCTGATATGATCGTTGAACCGCGACGCAGGTTGGTTAGTGGTGGGCGGGCGGCGCGCGCGTCCGCTTTGACTCGCCGCCGCGGACTGCCAGGACTTCCGCGCTGTTATCTACATCTCTCTTATATAGAGATACTCTCATATAGAAAAAACCTTATGCTTATTTAAAAAGTGATACTATCTAATCGTTAATAGTGTGTTCGAACTTTGCTTTAAATAATGCAATTATACTGAACTTTTAGGCAAAGTCTAATACATCTGTAGTCAAAAATCCATTAGTATACTCCAATAGCCACACCGGAGATAGAAAATTGCGGAAATCAGGTGATTTGTGGTAAACAAAAACTATCAGTTTTATAGTTTACATTTAATTCATGTATTTAACCTCCATTTCGGTAGCATAAAGTAATCTTGTACTTTATGCTGCTTTAAGCATCTCAATGTTGAGTAAATACTTTCTAATTGAAGTTCGAGTTTAAGAATTATGTTAGTCCTAGCTCATTACCAGTTTACAACACC
This sequence comes from Antheraea yamamai, assembly GCA_036509395.1. NCBI lineage: Eukaryota > Metazoa > Arthropoda > Insecta > Lepidoptera > Saturniidae > Antheraea > Antheraea yamamai. The sequence goes on along the minus strand of AP028436.1, from coordinate 22,272,513 downwards.
AAGAAATGTGTTAAATGTTTTATATTTTTTCAAATTGACAACGTAATCAGAATAATTTTTCGGTAATATTTCTTTAAGTGCTTCTAGCGGTATTTTTTGGCAGAAGATAAACTTATAATTTGGCCTGATGACATGCTAGTAAGCGTGACCGAGCGTATTGCGCTTTCGGCAGTTAGCGAAACGTAGTACTGCGACCTATGTACATGTAATAATTATATTTTGCAGCTCATTATAGGTTTGATAATTGATCGACTATTAAACTTTATAAGAATGTATATAATTATTGTTCGGAGGTATTGTGGTAAAAACCAGACTGATGTTAATAATTTCAAACTCCAAATTATGAAATTTAAATAATTCACACTATAGTTAATTTAAAAATTCAAAAGCGAACACATTTATTCCATCGTTTTGAGTTTCCACTTCTGTCGGCAGCCCTTATGACTATCTCCACTTTTTTTTTATTCGTACGTGGTCATATTAAGGCCATATCAAGTTCCCAATTAATGTGGTATTTTTATATGCAATTATAGATTAGTGATCGACCATATTCTTAGGTAATGATGTATTGGAAGGTAATATTTCGCTAAACCAAAAATGTTTCTTGATTCGTATGCATGTACAAGCGGTATGCATTCGCATGTGTATTTCGATAGATTTTTTACTCTATGATGGTAAGTAAGCCCGCGAGAGAAAGTTATATATAACTCTAAGATTTTTTTCAAAGTTCAACTTCATAATAATAGGTTAATGTAATTTGTTTTAATAGTGATTATCAATTTCCACTCACGAAATTCAAATCCTTGACGATCTGATACGATAAGGTATTTATTAAAATATTTTATAGAAGATTTTATGGCAGACAATTGAAATTTCTAAAGATTGAAATTCCTGTTACGTGATGTTTTCTACTGTAGCATGCTTAAGGATTTAATATAAGTTTAGGCTCTTCACTATGAATTGTTAGAGTTTTAGAATAATTTATTTTTATGCAAAATTTATTCTAATATCAAAAGCTCAAGAGATTTTATTATCGCGTTAATCGTTGAAGTTACCAGTTAAATTTGAAAAGTCCTTTTTGCATGTTGTGGTCTATAGCTTTGCCCGCGACTCTGTCCATGTGAATGTTTGGTAAGAGCATAAATAAACAAAAAATATTTTCTCCAACCTTAATGATGAAAGGCAATCTCGAGGCAATACACAATAAAAAATGTAAGTAAAAAAAACAATAAGTAAAATAGAAAAAAAATAATTCAATGAAAGCTTTTGTCTTTTTTACTGTTTTATTTCTAACTAGCCGACCCGTGCCCACTTCGTGGGGCGGTAATAGGCATTATCAAGCTACAACTTTTCTCTAGAACTCAATCATATATTAAGTCTTTACCTATGAAATTGCCGTTTTGTATGAAAAAATTCAAACGAATTTTTTTCATGTATTTTTTATTTGTATTAATCGAAGTAATCACCCATGCAATGCATCTTTGCATCTTTGCCAACGCACTGGCAGTTTATTGATGCCCTTCTTAAAGAAATCAGCTGGACGGGAGGCAACAAATTCTTCAAAGGCATTTTGTACTGCCTCTCGGGTATTGAATTTTTTTCCCGCCAAGGAGTTATCCAAATTCTGGAAAAAGTAGTAGTCGGTAGGCGCAAGGTCTGGTGAGTAGGGCGGATGACGGAGAACTTCCAACCCCAGGTCTTGCAACTTGGAGACCGTCTGCTGTGCAGTATGAGGTCGCGCGTTGTCGTGCAGGAGCAGCGGAGACGGGCGATTGACCAATGCTGGTTGGAGATGTGCCAACTTCTCCATCATTGTGTTTAGTTCTTCACAGTACACATCTGCAGAAATGCTCACCCCGTTTGGTAAGAAGCTGTGATGAATCACACCGGCGCTAGACCACCAAACAGTGACTATCACTTTTCTAGGGGTAAGTTTTCGTTTAGGGCATTGTTTAGGTGCTCAACCAGGATCCAACCAACTTGCTGAGCGCTCGTGGTTATCAAACAGAATCCATTTTTCATTCCAGGTAACATGCGGTTCAAAATTCCTTCATTTGTGTGTCTGTTGAGCAGTGCAAGGCACGTCTCGACGCGTACTTCGCGCTGGCGATCATTGAGTTCGTGGGGCACCCATTTGTCAAGCTTTTTTACCTTGCCAATTTGTCGCAAATGGACCAATATTGTTTTGACGCTAACGTCGAAAGCTGTTGCTAATTCAGCCGTAGATAGTGTATCATCAGCTTCCACAATCGCCTTTAATTCGTCATTGTCGACCAAAGTCTTCGGACGACCGCGAGGTTCATTTTTCAGGTCGAAATTCCCAGAACGGAAGCGAGCAAACCAATAACAGGTGGTGCATTGGTTTGTAGTGTTAGCTCCGTAAACGTCGTTGATGTTGCGTGCCGCTTGTGCCGCGTTGCAGCCACGACGGTACTCATATTCCATAATTACTCGAATTTTTAACGTATCCATGGTGACAAAAAAGATTGAAATGCGATGAAAATGTAACACTAATCAATAAACAAATTACTACTTTTGGAAAAAGAATTCCATGTTTTTAAAATAAAATTAATTTGAAATTAGAATTCTTAGCCAAACAAAAATTATTTTGATTTGAAATGGCCAGTACTGCAGAACGGCAATTTCATACGTAAAGACATAATTATCATAATTAAGGCAGCGTTCGTAAGAAACGTTTTCGTTCGACCATTTTTCTCCGACTCGCCAGATATTACCCCCTACAACCTCACAAACTTTACCTCTTTATAATATTATTATAGATAATATAATTAGTTAATAGCTTCTGCCCGCGACTTCGCACGCGTGGAATAGTTATTTTGGGCTAACACGCAGCGGAAGCTCTCAAAAGGAAAAAAACCCCGATTTTAAAACATTTTTCATTGTTTCTCCGCTTCTATTGCCCTTAGCGTGATGATATATAGCCTATGACACTCACAAATAACGTGGCTTTCTATCGGTAAAAGAATTTCCAAAATCGGTTTAGTAGTTCCTGAGATTACCCCCTACAACGTCACAAACTCATAAACTCACAAACTTTACCTCTTTATAATATTATAGTATATAGATTATAGCCCCTGCCCGCGACTTCGTCTGCGTAGTAACTACTCTGGGCTAACGCTGACACACAGCAGAAGCTCTCAAAAAGAAAAAAACATCTCGATTTTGAAACATTTTTCATCTGTGCTCCGCTCCTATTGGCCTTAGTGTGATGATATATAGCCTATAACCATTCTCGATGAATGAGCTATATAACACTGAAAGAATTATTGAAATCGGACCAGTAGTTCCTGAGATTACCCCCTACAACGTCACAAACTCATAAACTCACAAACTTTACCTCTTTATAATATTATAGTATATAGATTATAGCCCCTGCCCGCGACTTCGTCCGCGTAGTAACTACTCTGGGCTAACGCTGACACACAGCAGAAGCTCTCAAAAAGAAAAAAACATCTCGGTTTTGAAACATTTTTCATCTGTGCTCCGCTCCTATTGGCCTTAGCGTGATGATATATAGCCTATAACCATTCTCGATGAATGAGCTATATAACACTGAAAAAAATATTCAAATCGGCCCAGTAGTTCTTGAGATTACCCCTTACAACGCCACAACGTCACAAACTCACAAACTTTACCTCTTTATAATATTAATATAGAAGTATAGATATCTGATGCTCGTAACTTTGTCCGCGTGGACTTGAGTTGTGGTTTTGTCACAAGGTATACAAATCGTTACATTGACTGTACGTCATTTGATTAGTGTGAGTGTTAATAAGTTACGGCAATGCTTTTAGGCCATCTAAGTCTGTTAACATAATTACAACATATATATATATATATATATTTTTTTTAATAATACTTAATGTACATACAAGGCTCGTTTACAATGTTCTTATATGTATTTGTTGACTAAGGGTATTGGCTATCCAACATCACGCTCTGATCTTTAGAAGTAACGCAATTATCATATGAAGCGTAGATCAGAAAGTAAGCTAAGCAAGAATGAACTAACAGTGCGGGCGAGTTGTGCGACGCGACGGACGGAAATAATTAAATGACATTTCTCTACATACAATGTTAACTATGCACGATATAGTGACATCATTCACATATTTTATAATAGAAAGTGTTCATTACTATTATAAACCATTAATATTACTTATTATTGTAATTGTGAATCTATGTACTTCAATCAACTTTATTGAATGCAAGCGGTCATGAATTTCAGAAAAAAGTTATTTTAGTAACCATTCATCGAAATCTTATTCTATAAAGTAATATTCTTACCATTATACATTTATTTTCCAATGGAACGTTGGTTTAGACGGAAACCCGGTCTGAAAGATCCGATTTGAAGAACAAGTAAAAACAGTAGACTATTGTTGTCACGCTCTGCCTCCTAAACTATTGAATATAGCGAAAAAGAGAAAACTGCAGCTCGGGCTGATTATTCCTAAATAAAATAGACGAAATCATGAATTCGTATTCCCCTATTTACTTTATTTCAAAACTGAAACGGTATTAGTTTATTTTTAAAAGGAACTTGTCTGTGTTTATATTCATTATATTCGACAAATTTGTTTGCCGAACGTCTGAAAACGGCATTAAATTGGACAATTTTAGGCCATTCGTAATACTTAATTTATGGAAAAAATGTATAAGAACACGCCAGTGATCAGCATAGATTAAATGTTGCTGCTAATGAATGGGATACAAACATTTGCTCTAATTACATTATTCAGAAATAAACAGGGGAGTACATAATGAATAAACGCTGCCCATTTAATGTCACTATGATTATATTGCGTGCACATATAAAATGCTTCTGGTCATTACATTGTCACATATTATAAAAGATTCTACGTAAAGCAGTTATAAAAAGGTGATTCCGTGACAGTTAAAACCTTTGGGATTTTATATGACCTTATATATATTTTACGGAGCATAGTAATTATTTAGTTGATAAATAAGTTTTTTACGTCTAGTCTGTCGCATATTGTTATTTTCTTCGATTATAGTAACATAGTTTAGAATAACAGTCATGATATACATCATCATCAGCGTGTAAGAGACCCGCTGCGGGGCCATAGGCCTCTTCCCGAAGGAAGGTATAGGCATAGTCATCACGCCAGCACACGACGTATTGGTAATTTCAAACTCTGTGAAATCCACAGTTTTGTGTTTTCCCACATACAGTAGTAGTACTACAAGAACATTGCTCAGGTTCAAGTTTCCTCACGATGTTTTCCTTCATCGTCAGCCGATACTGTTACCAATTTAAATTAGTTTATGTACGCGAATTCCAACAAAATCGTTGGTACATGTCGGGGTTCGAACCTGCGGACATTGGTTTGATATTCCACCGGTTAAACCACTAGACCAAAACGGCTTTATACGCATACAACGATATACATATTCGGAGAAAATTAATATCTGCAAAATCTTAATCTTTTACCATGGTCCAGGTTTGCTCTATTGTGTTTTTGACTGCGAAAAATATATCTTTCAGGTCTTGTTAAAAAAGTGATAAAAATTAATATTTATCAGTAAAACTAAAATTTTGTTAAAATTGCATAACGTAATTGTTTTAAAATAGACAAGATATTTCCGTAATGTAACCACAGATATGACACGGAAATAGGAATACGACGAGTACGCTAACTGCTTACGCAAGGCCGTCGCGCACAATGTTACTCAATCGATATTGTGTCTATGAAACAATATAAGTACGATGACAGTGGATGCAATTAACAATTTGACGTCACTCGGTTATAACACAGGGACATCGGATCCGCGCTTATAAAGGCACTACAAAATACGAGGATAGTTGTAGTCCGGTGAAGCTGTTAAGAACTTGCTAGGTCAATAGAGTAGTGAGTTCGAGAAAAAAAAAACCGAGGGTAGTTACATTTTGGCGCTACGTTACCGCTATGACGCGAAGTATTGATTGCGTCATATTTTTAATGTAACATTCTAAAAATACGCAAAACATATTCCTTTACATAAATAATTACATCGAAATGACACGTGTGTTGACAGTCCCGTTCTTCACAACTTGTCTTAATCTATACTAATATATAAAGCTGAAGAGTTTGTTTGTTTGGTTGAACGCTATGGTCTCAGGAACTACCAGTCCGATTTGAGAAAATCCTTCAGTTTTAGATAGCTCATTTATCGAGAAAGGCTTTAGGCTATATCATCACGCTAAGCCCAATACGGAGCACCAATGAAGAATGTTTCAAAATCGGGCACTTTTTTCGTTTTGATTGCTTCGTGTTAGCGTTAGTATTATATACGTTGCCATGGTAACGTGGTAAGTTTCTATCGCAAACATTTTCAAAGATTATTTTGTGTTCCTATTCAAAAAGTTTATTCTATGTTAGTTTTGTTTCCAATTTTTTATTTGCATTACGTATTCCAAAAATAAAGTGTGTGTATGTAAAAATAAATAATAACTTTTTGGTGAATGTATATAAATACAAATAACAAAAAAAAAGGTTTTGATATTCGGCCGATATTTTTATATTTTGTCTGTTTGTTAGTTCCGGGTAATCTCCAAAACGGCTGGACTTATTTTAACGGGAATTTTACTGGCAGATAGCCGAAATTATAGCGGTTGACATATTCTATTTTAAGTGTCCGCGGCTTCGGCCGCATTGCTATTTCTAAAATGGTTGGAATGATTATCACGGGATATTTACTGGTACATAGCAGACCTTATAAAAAGTAATTTTGGTTTTTTATTCGCCTTCGGCCGCAGTAGAATATCCGGAATGCTTGAACTGATTTTCACGGGACTTTCACTGGCAGATAACTAGCTAATGAGCTATTTTTAACCGACTTCAAAACAAGGAGGAGGTTATCAATTCGACTGTTTTTTTTTTATGTTTGTTACCTCATAACTTTGGACTGGGTGAACCGATTTTGATTATTCTTTTTTTATTTGAAAGCTGGTACTTCCCGTGTGGTCCCATTTTAATTTGGTTCAGTTCCGACAACGGCATCCAGTGCAAAACCGTATAAGTTTTAAATTTGCATTAAGTATGTACACGACAACTAGACGAATAACTCAATATCACGCTAACCGATTTCGATGATTCATTTTTTATTGGAAAGGATATACTTCAAGGGTAGTTTCATGAGAGTTTGGTTAGGTTCTGATTATGGGATCCGTGACAAAGTAAGAAAACTTTCAAGAAACGAGCGTACTCCTTTCTTAAGGGCCGGCAACGCATCTGTGTTTCCTCTCGTGTCGCAGGTGTCCATGGGCGGCCGTGATCACTTACCATCAGGTGACCCGTATGTTCGTTTGCCACCAATATTATAAAAAAAAACTCTTCAATTCTTCGGAGCCTATTGTGCTTATGTTCGTTGCTGTGTTGCAACATGACGCAAGCATTGTAATTACATTACTTAAGGTGTATTATGTGTGAAGCGATGGTAGCCAAGTTGGTGGTAGAAACTATCGCGGATTATTGATAAGGTTGCGTTCGTACCAAACGTTACTTATTGTACAACCAATTGAAACCATATTGCATACCATACCGATAGATACCATACCGCAAAAATGCGCATATTTTAATATACTTAAGGCGGAACGGAGTTCGCGGGCACTGCTAGTAAAATATATTTGTACACTAAAAATGGAAAAATAAAGTAAATTTTCAAAAAAAAGTATTAACCGACTTCAATATCAATCAAAAACCCATAAGGCACTAAAAAGCGGAAAATAAATAGTTTATCAAATTAACCAAATTAAATAAAACATATGAATATGTGTGCTACCTAGAGATGTATTGGAAATCGGTGCCAACCGAAATTTCAAATTTGTTCCAGGTAGAAAAGTATTACAGAGACGCGAGAGTGAACTTAAACTTTTTGTACCTATGTAGATGATACGATTTTCAGTTGGCACCGACTTCTAATATATCTCTAGGTAGCACACATATTCATATGTTTTATTTAATTTGGTTAATTTGATAAACTATTTATTTTCCGCTTTTTAGTGCCTTATGGGTTTTTGATTGATATTGAAGTCGGTTAATACTTTTTTTTGAAAATTTACTTTATTTTTCCATTTTTTGTGTACATAAATATATTTTATTAGCAGTGCCCGCGAACTCCGTTCCGCCTTAAGTATATTAAAATATGCGCATTTTTGCGGTATGGTATCTATCGGTATGGTATGCGATATGATTTCAATTGGTTGTATAATAAGTAACGTTTGGTACGAACGCAACCTTATCAATAATCCGCGATAGTTTTTTCTACCACCAATTCGGCTACCATCGCTTCACACATAATACACCTTAAGTAATGTAATTACAATGCTTGCGTCATGTTGCAACACAGCAACGAACATAAGCACAATAGGCTCCTAAGAATTGAAGAGTTTTTTTTATAATATTGGTGGCAAACGAACATACGGGTCACCTGATGGTAAGTGATCACGGCCGCCCATGGACACCTGCGACACGAGAGGAAACACAGATGCGTTGCCGGCCTTTAAGAAAGGAGTAGGCTCGTTTCTTGAAAGTTTTCTTACTTTGTCACGGATCCCATAATCAGAACCTAACCAAACTCTCATCAAACTACCCTTGAAGTACGTCCTTTCCAATAAAAAATGAATCATCGAAATCGGTTAGCGTAATATTGAGTTATTCGTCTATTTGTCGTTTACATAATTAATGCAAATTTAAAACTTATACGGTTTTGCACTGGATGCCGTTGTCGGAACTGGACCAAATTAAAATGGGACCACACGGGAAGTACCAGCTTCCAAATAAAAAAAGAATAATCAAAATCGGTTCATCCAGTCCAAAGTTATGAGGTAACAAACATAAAAAAAAAAAACATACAGACGAATTGATAACCTCCTCCTTTTTTTGAAATCGGTTAATAAAGTAAATTTTCAAAAAAAAGTATTAACCGACTTCCAATACATCTCTAGGTAGCACACATATTCATATGTTTTATTTAATTTGGTTAATTTGATAAACTATTTATTTTCCGCTTTTTAGTGCCTTATGGGTTTTTGATTGATATTGAAGTCGGTTAATACTTTTTTTTGAAAATTTACTTTATATTTTAAGCTAGCGGGCTCAGCAGACGTTGTCCCACCCTGATAATAAAAAGAAAACCTTGACAAATTATACCTAAACCTTCCCCATTAACCGTTCTACCTATTGGTGAAAAGGGCATGAAAATCCGATCTGTAGTTTTTGACTTCATCGCGAACAGACAAACAGACAGACCAGAGGACTTTGTTTTACACTATGAAGTGATGAACTGTGCATTCGTTCCTGTGAATTTAATAAAAATAGTTTGTTTACTGTAAACAAGCGCCTGAGACGTGCGCTGTACTGAACTCCAAGAATAAATGTATGTAATTTGAATTATATTATCATTTTGTTCAATTTGGTGGCCATTTTGTTTTATTTACCGCGTTTGCATCTACATAACTCAGTGATTATAGCAACGTATAAGAATAGTACAATTATATCGAGAATATGGGCATGTTATGTCTATATAATAAACAATTTAACACATATTGTTCGATAATGTATAGTTTAAAATTTACATTACATTCTTATATAGTGTTAATGAGCACTGAGGGTGGTACATAGTAGGTTAAAGTTCCAGGTATGTTGCTGATGATAAATCCCATCCTATTCGATATACTACTCGTATTCACATATCTAATGTACACGTTACATGTTACAGTAGACGGCGTAATGTAAAATTGTAAGTAGGTGTGTACATTACAGAAATGCTTTTTCAAAAACATTTGTAACTATGACACCATAGTTATTTAATACATTTAAAAAAACGCGTGCGGAGTCGCTGGGGACAGCTAGTGTTAGAATATTTCAAAACTTATCAGAGTTACAATATAAATTAGCAGTAAACAGTTTGCTTTCGAAGTGGAAACGGAAAGGATTTCGCACAAAGTTTTGACGAGTTCGCTGTTATTTGTTGCAATGACATTCCAATTAACTCAGAAATAGGATGTTACGTTTTATGTTCCTACATTTTATGTATCACAGCTGCTTGTCATATGAAATGAAAAATAATTTGTCACATGATAATTATACATTTTTAGATGCTTTCAATAATAATTTATCTCATAAAACGAGAGATATAATTTTATACGACTGCTACTTTTCAAATCATATTATGCAAAATAGCGATAAATTATAATATAATTCACATAATTTTACATAATAATTTCTTTACAGACAGAGGAGCCAAAACGTCGGATCGATAATCAATGCAACCAAGATGTGATGATAATCTTAAAGTATGGTACGTTTTCATTTATCACATGTGTAATAGCAATGATAAAAATATTTAATGCCACGGTATTATTTAAAAAAATATCTACTATTTTCGGAAAGTACTAATAGAAAGGTTTTTACCCTTGTTTAGTATATTGTAAACAGTAATAATATTATAGTTTTTATCATAACGCATTTCAACATTTTTCAGACCGGTGTTTGATGTGTGACAAAACAAATATACATAGGTTAAGTGATTTGGTGTTTTTTTAATCTATCTATGTATCCTATATCAATAAATTTGTAGTTCTGTATGTACATCTAATTCTTTTCAGAATTTTTTTGGTAGGTAACTATTATAAAGTCTATTAAGTATTATTATAAGGTATATTCAAAATTATATGCTACAATTGTCAAAAATACTTTTAGAAATAGTTTTTTTTTGTTTTCTTCGGATTCTTATGACATTTTTAACAAGGGTAGTATGTATCATTTAAAAACTGATAGGATATAAACATTAAAATATTACTTTTCATTAATGGTAAAAACAATTACCAAAACTTAAAAATCGATTTATTCTTCAAACAAGTTTGACTAAAGCGATTTTGGTGAAATTATGTAGACGTGAAGCATAAGCTATTGTGAATTGGACGAGTAGTTAAAATTATCAGTAGTAGGTTAAAGAATCATTAATAAAGTAAAATAACATTGCGAAAATAATTACTGCTTTAACCGCGAACAGTTGCTAGTCCATTTATATGTCAAATTAATGCACTGTTAATAGTGACGATAATAGTTTCCTGCGTAGTATATAGTGTAAAGGGTATTTAGTTATATAAATAATTCGTAGACGGACACTCGACATAAATTAACCGTCGCGTCGGTGTGCCAAAAGCTTAATTTTGCTTTCGTTGTAATATAAAAGTCACACGTGGATTTCACCATACAATATCGTCAAAGAAAGCCACAATTTGCTGCGAGCGTGCAGCACTAATAATAAATATAATTTTTCTTTTGTGTTTTTTATTTGGTAAACCATATTTTTTCCGTCTTCATATTTTTTTGGCAACTAAACTTCTAATAGATTATTACTGCTATTGTCGATTAGGTTATATTACAAGTTTCTTGCGATCATTTCGGCATTACAAGTGTTCTAGGAGGATAGTGGCTCTCTTGTTAGTACTTTTCAGAGAGTCTTTGAAGAAAGTCAAAATCCATGCTCCACAATATTATTTTCCATCCATTTCACCGGTGCAGAATCATTTGGAATCACAATTGGACCTGGTAGGTGGCACTACAATTAACTTTTAGTATTTTTTAAATTATCAATGCAGAACAACGTCAGCCGGCCCACTAGTTCTATCAATATGTTTGATCATGATACTCATCACATTATATAGGTTTATAAGTCAAGCGTAGCATGATTAATTTGGGCTCGTTACCAAAAAATTATGTCCGAATTCAGAATTTTTGCTGAGACTGTCTACAAAAAATATTACGTATAAATTTATAACACCGCACAAATTCGCCGTTAGTTTGATTTATGGACAACTTGTCTAACCATAAGTGAGAGCGGAAGTCACGGCAGCCGACGCGGACGCGACCGGACAACCGGTTGCCCGCGCCCACTTCCGGTGCCCCACCCTGCACTATCTATGTCATAATTCAACCCCGACACGCTGCCGATATATAGATACATGTAGATCTTGTACTTGATAATTATAATACGAAAATTTATTACATTGATAAAGCTTTTCTCAGTAATTACCAAGAAGGGGCGTTCATTAATTACGTTACGCGTTTTTGGTGATTTTTTAACTTCCTAACTAAGTAACTTTAACTAATTTCGTGTGAGATCTTTCAAAATTTGTAATTTCGCTATAAACGCGTTGGATTTATTCAAAAACACAATATGTATATTATTATTTTTATTAAAACTAGTATACACTAGTATTTCAGATTGTCTAGACCGTAATCTAAAACCACAGTGGTAACATTTAATAATACTCAAATGGGAACTACTAAAACATATAGAATAATTGTGTCAGATTTTGACATATTTTAGTATTAAAACATGGTTTCCTTATATTAATTTGGTTTCCCAGATTTTTACACATCTTTTACCCGTAAAAAAATTACATGATATTTACTGAAACCCCTTCTATCCCCCACGTGAGATTTAGTGAGATTCGGCATGAACCCCTTCCCCGCTAATTCCCTCAATTAATGGACGCACCCGAACTAAAATGCCACCTTTGCTTATTTTCAAAATAAATCACGATGCTGACGAGGTAGAGAATTTATGTACAATACGTTTTAATCCATTTATATTATAGTATTCTCAGTAACACAATCAATTAGGATATTATTACATGAAACAAACACGGCAGGCACGAAAATGAGCATGTGGCTAGGAGCGGCCGGATTTGTAAAAAACCAAGCCTGAATATACCTGTAACTACAGTTCTATAAAATTAGGCAGTGACTATTTTAATATGTTTAAAAATTATGAAGCCCTAGTAGTAAAAACATATTATAAAAAGCACTAGCAACTAAACTGTCCTAGATGTTTTTTATATAGTTTTAACATTTGACCACAATCTGATCTGATATTAAATAACGATCTAAGAGGGTAAACACGCTAAACCTAGAGGGGACTGGCTCTCAAGTGCAGCTGCCGGAACACACCAACAGGTGCTTGGGAATAGATTTACAACCTGAGAGTTTTAGCTAGTCAGGCGAACATAGGAAAAAGCCTTATTACGCTATGGTTTCATCTCGATGTTTTCCTTTTACGAAAACTCTGACTCATTTGCAAGGATTCTATCCTAATTAGATTCGCGCGATGTCCGAACACGCTACCACCTAAGTCTTCATTGTTGTCCGTTCAGTTTTTCTGAAGTGAAAACTTCTATAGGCGCGTGTAGCACTTATCGGGTGAACAAAAATCATGGAACTCGCGTCATCGTCACTGTACACTTGCCACGAGCTATATGTGTACTGTTTTATTATCAGGGTGGGACAACGTCCGCCGGGCTCGCTAGTTTTAAATAATTCAGACTATAATTAATTTCAAAATTCAAAAGTAAACACAGTTCCATTGTTTTGAGTTTTCATTTCCGTCGGCAGTCCTTATGAGTGCTTCGTTTTTTTTTCAACCGACTCTGAATTATTAGCCTGATGAACCTTCACTTCATGTATAATTCCCAAAACTTATATTATTCATGTAGGAAAGTTTGGAACAACAGAACGTAAGGTGTTAGCGAAAGAGGTTTATTGTTGACTCGTTCTCTGAAAATAGTAAGGGATTAAGATGTTGTACTAGTAAGACACGAAATTATATATTAATTATTACCAATATCATTAAATTAATTAATTATGGATGAAAACTGTGAAAACAGAAATAAACAGTGAAATTGATTGATAAAATATGAATTAAATGTTATTAGATCCCATATTAGAAATTACTACAAACTGTGATAAGCTGCCCATCCCAAGTTTCAGACACAGTACAACCAGTAACAGTTTTTTAGGTTGTATAAATTAATTAGGTTAAATAATTAGGTTTTACAACAAAGGCCCAAAGCATATTACCGATTTGTCGGACTGTAAGTTTAAGCACAAAGTCAAGCTGGTTTTGGTGTCAAAATGCTATTATGGACTAGAACAATATGTGAACGATTATGATGTATGAAATTGACTCCTTACTGTGCATCCAGTAAAAACGATTGTGACGTGTAACGTATTCTAAATATACATGTGCTAAAAAGATAAACTACATCGAGTTTCTTGTCGTTTGAACTGGTGATAGTTTTGACGTGTATAAGCGCCCTCTTAGGGCCTACATTGATTAAAGTATTTTTGCTTTTGATTACAATTATCATATTATATTATAAATCGTGTATGTTTAGGATTATTAGTAATTCAATATTATTTTAGAGGCACATATATACTTTACTAACGAGTGAAATTCACTGTTCCAGTGAAAGAGGTCACCTTCGAGGTTATGTTGTTTTTATGTCTGTAATTAATTCGATGTAGGAGAGGTTTGTTTACTCGGGTTTTATTATAAAAAGAGAAATTCATGTGAGTAAAATGAAAGCGTATTTTCATAGAGTTAATTCGCAAATCCATAAAGGAACTTTCCGTAATATAGATAGATTAGTATTGGAATTCACAACCTTCGTGAATTTATTCGGACACCGCGATATTTAACTATGTACTAGAGTTTTTGGAGGTATCTTGAAATGTCACGCAGTGGATTTTATATATATTCTTGTGATATTTGACTTTATATTTTGTAAAATTAGTGGTTTTACGTAATTTAGTTTGGTTATTGTGCACAAGTGAAGTGGATGAGAAGTAATACGACGCAGCATGGATTTTGACTTGCTACAAAAACTTCCTGGAAAGTTCTAACAAGGCGGTTACCATCTTGTTAGTTCATTAAAATTATCGCAAGAAACTTGTAGTATTATTACTTACCTGACAATAGCAGTATTAATCTACTAGAAGAATGACTAACAAAAATAAAACTAAACAAAAAAAAAACGGACTATGTTGTGGACGTCATAAACATAATAATTTGTAATCCACGTTCAGTATCTATTGTTTCGCGTTCTTCAAGTAAGGTAAAGTTCGTATTTTTTCTGAAATGTAACTTATGTGCCGCCTTTTTTGTTAATCCCTGTGGAAAAGGTCTCATAAATTCTCATGAGAAATCCGTTTGCCATTGGAAAAGTATTGAGATTCTAATATAATTATTTTCTTATGAGTTGTGTGAGAATTAATGAATTTATTGCAAGTTCTCATAAATTATACAGAATTTTATGAGTGTCGGATGTTAAAAATATGACATTTTTTTATAATATTTAATGGGATATTAAACCGTTAAATAAATTTTATTGAAACTGATAATTTCTACTAATTTAAAGTAACATGAGTTTTATTAAGTTTTTATGACGATTAAAGCACGACGATATCTGATTAAAAATGGCGTTACTTTGCGGAAATCCATCAATAAATATTATAGTGGACGTTACTAATTTGCACTTCCGCTTGCGTGTGACGGTTTCCGGGTGGAAATGCAAAGTAGCGGCGCGTAGTGCAAAGTAGTGAAAGCAGAAAAGTTCAACTGTCGGTACTTATCAAAGAGACATGAGCAATCAAAGAGCATAAACCCATAAAAACTTTTTTTAATAATACACTTTGCGACGCTTCAGCTCAGTCAAACCTGATGGAAAGTGAGTATGAGGCCTAGGATGTAACGCGTTCGTCAAGTAAAAGTTTATTCACTCTTCTTGTTATAGTTAAAACATTTATTGAATTTCATATGAAAATAATTTATCTTTTGTCATACAAATATGCATTCCAAACAGAAAAGCGTGTGAATTGTTTTCTCAAATTTCAAAGGATATTTTAAAAATAGGTTCTCGTAGGTAATACTCGATGTTATATCAAAATTTGTAAGACCTTTTCCACAGGGATATATTGTAAATCTCTATCAACTGAAATAACTAAACTCATTGAAAGTGTTTCTAATCGAATCCTACAATAAATATATAAATGTATATTATTACACGTAAATCTTATATGATTATTTAAGGCAAGCTGTACCCGCAGCTCCACACGCGTTTTTCTAAACTGTATTAAAGAAATATACAATTGTTAGACCATGTACAATCATAGAAATGTTCTTTAAAACAATTGTAAGTACGACACGCACGCCACTTACAGTGACATATAACGTATACATTAGATATATAAATACCAACAGTGTGTCAAATTATGTTTATCACCAGAAATATATTTGGAACCGTAACCCACCTTATAACTACCTCAGTGCTCACTTGCACTGTATAATGAAACAAAGACTTAAAGATGTTATTGTAATGATATATTATGCCCATATTGACAATAAGTAATACGTTTTGTGGTCAAATATCTTATTAGAAATACTCCTTCTATCTTTAAAGTAACTATTAATAATTATAATGTTGAATTGTAAACAATGAATGAGCTGACGATTTGAAATCTTGCGTAAATATAAATCAAGATATAAAACTTTATATCTGTCTAAGCAGTTATTAATATTTGACAATTTTAAATAGACCTCATTGAACTCAATACATTATTTTTATGTTACTATGGTTACTGAGTTATGTAGACGAAAGCGCGGTAAATAAAATAAAATGGCCACCAAAATGATCAAAAAGACAATATAATTCAAATTACACACCTATGTATGCATCTATATGCAGATACATGAATTTCAATTATATTTATTCTTGGAGTCCAGTACAACGCACGTCTTACGTACATGTTTACAGTGAACAACATATTTTTGCTAAATTTTATGCAGACGAAGTCGCAGTCGCGGGTAACAGCTAGTTTCAAATAGAATAATGTAAATTACTTCCTATAAGGTCAGTTATCTGCCAGTGAAAGTTCCGTGAAAATCGGTGGAACCGTTTTGGAGGTAGCACTGCGGGCGAAGCCACGATTATCAGCTAGTCTAAATTGAAATAGACTAAATCACTTTTTACAATGTCCGCTATCTGCCGGTGAAAGTCCCGTAAAAATTAGTCAAAACCGTTTTGAAGATAGCACTGCGGGCGAAGTCACGGTTAACAGCTAGTTTAAATTAAAATAAACTAAATTACTTCTTATGATGTCCGCTATCTGCCGGTGAAAGTCCTGTAAAAATCGGTTCAACCGTTTTGGAGATAGCACTATGGACGAAGCCGCGGTTAACAGCTAGTCTAATTTAAAGTAGCCTAAGTAACCCGCTGTAATTACAGCTATCTGCCAGTCAAATTCCCTCCAAATCTGTCCAGCCGTTTCGAACATTACCCGGAACAAACAGACAGACCGACAAAAATTTTTTAAATTGCATTTTTGGTATCAGTCCCGTGTATACTTTCATACCCAATCAGTAAAAAATATTATTTTGACATTACATACAGACACTTCATTTTTATTATATGTATATAGATAGATAATATGTGTGTTCAGATATATCTAACCAATACTGCACAAAGGTTAAGTATCTAATTAAAAAAATGACAGAGCTTATGCTAAATATTTTTATTCGTTATTATGTGCTCTATCTAGTATATTTTTTTAAAAGAAGTATTAATCTGATCTTTGTACTAAAACTAATAAAATATCGCAGTAAAAATGATGTTAGCGTCTGGCCTTTACACGTTGGTAAAAATGTCACACCCTGATGCGCGAAGCGGATGGTAAGCTCCGAAATAACGCCCCGCCCTTTACAATGTCCGCTGACATTTTCATAAGAAGCGAACAGGCAGTACAATGAACAAAAACCATCGTGTTTACGTCGCTAATTATGTGGGAAATATTACATTTCTATAATTATTGTTTCTGGTGAACCTAAGTCCCTAAATTAAATAAAGATAAAAAGATCCATACAGATACTTATACTTACTTATTGTGTACTTTATTATATATGTAATTTCAGTTAAAAACTTCTTCATACAGTAAACAGTCAAAAAGTAACAGTTGTTTTATGGAATAATTTATGTTAAAATTATTTCTTCTGCCGTAAACATACAATTGTTAACACTTTGATAAGTAAAGTATATGTGTAAAGAAGTGAAACAGTATATATTTTAATATCGTATATTGAAGCGATGATAGCTTAGTTGATAGCGTGCTCGGACATAGCGTCAATGGATGTAAGTTCGAATCCTAGCAATTGAGTTCAGAGCTTCTGGTGATGGAAAATATCATGATGAAACCATACCACGGTAGTGGGGATTTTTCTAAATCCGCCAGACTAACTACCACTCACGTTGAAAATCTGTCGTCAAGCACCGGTTGGTGTGTTCCGGTAGCTGCACTTGAGAACCAGTCCCCCCCCAGGTTTGGCGAGGTTACGATCTTAGACACATCGTCATTTAACATCAAATGAGATTGTGGTCATACGATACAATTTATAAAGTATATAATATAAAAAGAAAATGATTGAGTATTTCTAAAATAAGATTAGGTGACGGTATGATGGTGAGGTGACACTTGCTATCGAATGAAATCGTTTCAATAATTTAGTTGCCTTTATAATTCAGTAGCAACGGAAT